>LOND01001009.1:66618-93933 GCA_014220965.1 Paragonimus kellicotti
TTAGTAGTTAGGTCCACTTCCCCTCCCCTCCTCTGTTTTCTTCTTTCTTCCTATATAAGTTTTTTTCTTTGTTCTTCGTGGTTGTGTGGCAGTCAAGCATCAGTGTGAACCACTGATGTATTGCTGTCTGATGATGAATGTGTACAAAAATCAAGCGAAAGTGTAGCCGATTCTAAGCGAAAAGGAGATCATCGTTTTATTCATCGATCTTCTTACTGCTATGTTCAAATTCAGGAAGGGAACCGACTGTTTCAAATTCATCGTTTAAAATTAAGTTAAAGCAGATTTAAACCTGCTAGATTCCTCAAGAAGAAACAGCTGACAGAACGGACCGTGAATAGTTGACAGCGACAAAAACAGCACCGTAGCATACTTCGCGAAAACAACCAACTAGTGCCGTATCCGAGTAGCTTATCAAGACCGCAAAAGCCATGAGAACCATATCGTCCTCTGACCGGATCCACGTTTTATGTTTGGAGAATGAAAAAGTTGCCTAAAAAATCAATTACTGCGATCAGTTAATAAGAGAATAACGGATCTGAGGCATCGTACACGGGGACCTCGACTTGTGTGCGGCGCGCAGTCAGACAGGTACATTTGAAAGTACCAAATGGCATACGTACCGTGAGCATCTACATTCATAACACACTTTTAACTGTCATGCATTTCTAAAAACCCAGCTTGCAGTTGCCTACCAAAACAGAGGATTTTCATAGGTGTTAATCATACGATTTGTATTTCGACATTAAAAAAGACATACGTGGAACAAATAACAGGGCACTTTGAAAACCGATTAATGCAAGAAAAGTCTATTCCTCCAAAGAAAACGGTTCGGGTACTTCGATCGAACCACAGCGAACAACGATGACTTTCTTTGTAGGTCGATCACGCTGATCTGTTTCAGTATTTTCAATAGTTCTTACGACACTCTGCAGAATGTCAACGTGAAAAGTTAGACGTACCATTCCCTCCAGTACTTTACCGAATACTACGTGCTTTCCATCCAACCAACTCGTGGCGGCAGTTGTGATAAAAAACTGACTACCGTTGGTGTCGGGTCCTTTTGTGGAGGCAATAATAATATAACCTCACTTACCGGCATTCGCCATTGAAACCCATCCAGCATCTTTATGCTTAAGCTTGAAATTCTCATCTGCAAACCGCTCACCATAAATGCTTCTACCTACGAACATGAACACACAGTGTAACACGTACCGCCAGTGCCGTCTCCTTTAGTAAAATCACCGCCTTGAATCATGAATCCCTTGATGACACGGTGAAACGGACTGTTTTCATACGCTAGACGTTGTCCGTTAACCTAAAAACGATGAGACCAAAGAAAACTCACAGTAGTGCCTTCGCATATCTTTTTGAAGTTGTCCGTAGTTTTTGGAACAGTCTTGCCAAATAAACCGATAACGATTTTGCCAATCGTCTCTTCACCAATAGCTATCTCAAGAAACACCTAACAGTTAAAATTAACTGTAGGAAGCTTACTTTGTCCGTCACCTTTGGACCAGCGCATTCGGATATATCAATTATGGCCGGCAGGATAAGCAGAACATTAAAAAATGACCATGCAGGCATCATTATATCGAAGGCAACAGTCGGAAATATTGTCCTTTACAAGTAAGCAGCCAGAAAGACAATCTGAAACAGGATAAAAACGAGAACATTCACTAGAAGTTCATCACACAAACACAACCACTAGAGACGTCAGGAACCAGTCGGCCACGCCATGACGCAACATGGCTAAGACAACACGTCAATTTGTGACGTAGACACGACTGAAGGTCACTGCAACGTTTTTCAGCGATTCAGCGATTGATACACGGGTTCGAGGCAGGGGCCCAAAGTACCCGGATCCAGTCGGTTTTTCTTGCTCAGTGTCAAGCGGGCTTCCGTTGATCTGAAATGCAATCATTGAAAACAGGGTGTAGCACCGCTCTTGGGGATTACAGTAAATACCAAGAACAGAGTAAGGTTACATGAATAATGGATTTTTTCGTAAATGAGAATCAAGCAATGCTTTAAAGCGATCTCTAGAAGTGCTGCTAACGACCTCAGAGGAAGGCTGTTCCAAAGGTTAATAACCCTGTAAGAAAAGAACTGCTGCCTAAGGAAGGTCCGAGGACGAAGCTTGAAAAGCTTCCTGTTGTGTCCTCGCCGGCCGTTCAATGGTTCAATGGGTTGTAAACGGAAGTAGGAAGCCGGAGCTTTTGAGAATTCCGTATCTCGATGCGTAGAATCTCAAGGTCCTCAGCAATGGGCTGAAATGGGGGAAAAAGGTGCAGCATCCGAACTAATGCAATATATGTTGGTCAAGGCGAGCCTTGAAAATTGTTACAGAGCTGGCAGAAACAACATGGCTGGTAGAGCATTCCAAGCCTTGCAAACACGCAATGAGAAAAAGCTATGTCTGCATTCTAGTCTGCCATTGCGGACCCCTAGTTTTGGTGGGTGGTTTCTTGGTGTCAGCCTATTTCTTCTGTTGAGCATCAGCCGGCAAGGATGATCCGGGGACTTCATTATCAAAAAGGTTAATACCAAATCACCTCTAAGCCGACGATACTCTAAAGAGTACATGTTCAAAGATTTTAACCTTTCCTCATACGGCCTAGGTTTTCAGACCCCGGACTGCCTTAGTGGCTCGACGTTGCACGGTCTCCAGGAGCAGCTTGTCCTTTTGGAGATGTGGTGGCCAGATCACAGTTCCATTCTCCAGATGCGGTCGAACGAAACTGTTGTATAGAAGCTGAAAACAACTGGGTTGAACTGGCCGAAAAGACGTTTCAATAACGCCAGGGTGTTGCTAGCTTTTCCTGCGTTGGTTTCGGCATTCGCATAGCCCGATAGAGTGTTGGAAACAGTGGTTCCAAGGTTCTTCTCCATACGAACTGTCTGGAGCGGGTACCCATCAAGTTTATACTTGGTTTTCGGAAAGCTGCGAATGTGCATAACTTTACGTCCACCAGCATTGAAGTCTGGTCGGTTCACTCGAGACAAGTTGAACAGAATGTCAAGGTCCCTCTGTGACTGAGTGAACAGAATTCATTCGCGTGGTGTGGCTTGCGCGCCAAATTTGATGCCACCCGCTAAACAGTAATAACGCGGGAAGTTGATTGAAGTGTGGAAGATTTTGATGGATCAATCAAAAATAGTAGCGTCTTTGGCGTCGCGAGTAGTTAACCTTGCGTAGTTTCACTGGGGCTAGCGCTGCAGGTGGACACTATTAACGCGCACCCTGTACAGACGGTTAGCAAGTTACGACTCAGGCCACTGAAGAAGATTACCCCGGCAACCCACATTAACAGGGAAGCTTACCGATCCAAAACGGCAGCGTCCACGTTGGTCGAATGCCTTTAGCCAAAGTTGCAAGGTATACTACGTAAATTCCATTGCCCTGAGCAACTTCTCTCGTCCACTGGTCGGTGGCTATCAGCAGATTTGTAGTACACGAACGACCCTTGCGAAATCCGTGTTGCGCATTGGAGAAAAACTCACGAGAGGTGAGGTACTGGTGAAGCGAGTCGTATACAAGCGCCTCTAAAATTTTTGAGACGCTTGATAACAAAGCAATTGGTCTGTAATCAATGGGACAAGTATGCCCACCAACCTTGAAAGAATATGTGATGCTCGCGAAGTTTCCGGCTACTGGGCGCTGTTTCCTGGGAGGCGGATTGCAGACACAGTAAGCTAAGTGGATCAGTGAGCTGTTCGGCCACCTCCTGCAAGGTCTTGGGAGATATACCGTCGAGGCCTGGAGAGCTGTCTATAAGGCAGCTGAGTTTAGCCAACACCACAATGTAAATGCCATCGATTTCAGTGTCAAGATGAACCTGAGGAACTGATGGTGACTGCGCAAAAACACTGCTGTAAAACTCAGCGAGGACATCAGCGGTCTCCATATCAGAGCTAGTAAGGCCTGATGGGCCTAAGAGTTGTGGAACTCCAGCTTTCGCCTTGCGAGTTGATGCTACAAATCGGAAGAGGCTATTTGGGTCAGCGATGAAATGTTCTGCAAGACGTTGTTGATTAGGAGGGCGGCCACGTCAAATTAGCGATGTACACCAATTCCTTAAGGTAGCATATTTTTGTGACAACTTCAGATTTTGATAACCGATGGCACGTCTAAGCATACCGCTTCTTCGGAATGAGTTTCAGCGTACTAGAGTGCAGTTGATTTGGCGGCTTTTTACGTTTGGGGCCTGATAATGGTGTCGATTCACCAACGGCTGCTGAAAGGATGGCAGTAAGCTTTGCACAGAGATCATCTACAGAGTGAAGTGGGGTGTAGTTCACCCAGGACTGTGTTTCCAAGTAGCCACGTAGTTTCTGCACATCCATTTTCCGGAAGTTCCTGCGACTATTAACCGTTGAGATGAACCAGGTTCGTACTGCAAATGAAGTCGAATAAGACGACCGCGTGATCACTCAGTCCTAGCGGTGCGGTGATCGTAAGGTTGTCTACCATCAACTCTTCGTTAGTGAATAAATAATCCCAGCCGCGACGGATTATGGCCAGTACGCCACCGAGTGAAATCAGATATGTGCTCCGTTAAGCCCAATGCTCCGACTATATAGAAAAAATCGCGCAGACAGAATTTTCAGTGCGCGCGTACGAGAAAGCCGGAAAGTTGATTTCAGGTAAGTTGAAATCGCCCATTAAGAGAACGTGGGAAAATCCTAAGGTGGGTAAGACTTCCAGTCCAGATAATAAAAGTTCGTCTTTTGAATTATCTGAGGATGGAGGATGATAGAGGATTCCTACCAACCAGCGTTTGAAATCACTTAGGCGAATCGAGCACCGAAGGATTTCCTGGATCGCAGCAAGTACTGGATTGTTAAAATGGAAGGCCTGAAGAGAAGTGTGGACATAGAGGGCCGATCCCCCTCCTCTACCTTCAGTTCTATCCGCACGGTAGATAATCATATCCTCTAAAGCGAGCTCGGAATCTAGGTAGGAAGTGCTGAGCCACGACTCCGTTATGACAACAATCCGGGTATTTGCGGTGAAGTAAACTTCGCGAAGACGTGGTAATTTATTTTACTAGGTTAAGCGCATTTGTGTGCACGTACTGTAGAGAACTAATGGTAAACGAATGAACGTTATCCTTGAAACTGTGATTGGGTGGTTCATTCAAACGTAAAGCTGATGGAGGTCGTCAACTCAACAGGAGCTATCTGTAGCGATTTCATTGAGGCCAGTGAATCCCCAAAAGGCACCACCGGGCGGTTTATACGCGGCGGTAATTGACTTTAATAAATCTCGTTCCTCTTTAGAACGATCGGGGTGTAACGAAATCCCACCAGGGATAAAACGACGTCTATGGCGGAACCGCTCCAGTATGTGCGATGCCATCTCACGCGATGGTGACAGTAATTTTGGGGAGTTGTGGTCCGCAGGATAGGGCGCAGGATGCGGTGAATACGTTGAACTTGAAAGTTGGTAAGTTGAAATACAGTTGATAGAAATGGCCACTGACTCTTGTTATGTTCGTGATCGTTGCTAACGGAGTGAAAAATCCCCTAATTATAACACTGCGAGATCGATCAGTGGTTCCAGTTTCTTTTTGCGAGCTTCCGCCGCTGGCGTTCAGCCCATGGTATATCAGGGTATATCCGGGCCCCAGAGTTGTCCAGCAGCTTATGTGCCGCTAGAAGAACGTCTTCAGTCAAAGTGGATGACGGAAGCACGACCCTTGCTAACCGAGGTTTGTCAGCATGTGGCGAATCCAATTTCCTAGCCAACCTCGTGATAGAGTTTGGGACATTTGGATTTATGCCCATTTTTGTGCAAAGACTCGTCCAAAGCTCTCTATCATACTCGTCACGGAGCGTTAGGCTGGTGGCGGCACATTCCGGAAGGTTCTGAACAATTACAGAATCCTCCCGAGCAGATGAGCTCAATCTTTTAGGAATGACGGTGTTGGTGCCCTTGGAGAATTTCGCCGAAGTTACGCCATCATTAGTGTAGCTCTCGCGAACAGCAGGATTGGACTTCCTAGGTAAGACCGGGCAAAAAACCTCGGAGTTCGGTCGTGTTTGCTTGCATGCCGTTGGCGGGTTGACAGCAGTAATGGGCATGAGTGTTTTTCGGAGAAACCGAGGTAACCCTCTTTGACTTTGCTCCTAAAGCAACCGACGCATATGATACTGTGCCTGTAACACTCGCGTTACATACCTTACTGAGTACAGCCCGTGGATCATGCGAATTCGCTACCGCTGCGTACGATGAAATGCTATCTTCAGAACTAGGAGCCTGCCTAGCGTTTCTACAACAGAGACAAACAAGGTGGATGCAGTCCAGCCGTGTTGCTGTCAACATTTTGTAAACCTCACTAGACATGCCCAGACACGAGGTGTGGAACCATGTGTCGCAGAGCAAGCACTGCATAGCGTGGTCCCTCGCGCGGACAATCTTTTCACAGGATTCACAGTTAGACCTTCTTCATTATCACTAAGGCGAATGGAAATCAGTTACTTCATAACTCATGAAGTCTTTAGGGTAAGAAACCACTCAAATATTAACCAAACAACGTGAAAGGAAGTACAAATTCACAGTATTCGAAAGTCCGCCTATCAGGTTTAGTGTGTTGCCGAAACCAACAAGCGCGCACGGGTTGAAATTGAATTGCCTAACAGGGTGTGCTGCTGTGCCAACGCCACCGTTTTAGTTTTCGTTTGTGTAAGTCCTGTGCATGGTTGTTTGACCCTTTGGCTCATGCTTGTTTGTGTTGTTTCCTTTTACAGGACAGTTGCTGGAACCACTTCTCCGGAAGGACTCTATACCCCGTGTCTCCACGTTGCTCCAGAGTTGATCCGCTAGCGTAAAGGATAACCAGAGTGTAAACGGCCAGCTTGCAGGTTACACAGTTATTGTACATAATTTCATATTCTGCTTTATTTTCACATACCGTCTACATAAGCTTTCCTTGCACGAAATGAACACTACTTGTTTGGGTTAATTTAACTCGCAAATACGCTTTAGGTACGCCTGTCTCGTGTTCTTGGTGATTCTGTTCCGCCCAGGTCGGGATTGTCTATAGTGAGCTATCCAATGAATGCATATTGAGTTGGCTGTGTCCATATCTTTGTATGGGGTTAGCCTCGTAAAAGTTCCAGGCTTTACCGACTCAAACCTAGAAGAAGTCGTGCCCTAGGTAGAAACTGCTTTACTTATTGTTCAGTTCTAAGGAATGCAGTTTGAGTGAGTTAGTATCTGCAAGAGTGGACAGAGATCTGCACGGATGGTTCGGGATCCTCAGAATGATGAATGGCGGTATCAGGTCTCTCTGTCTGCGTGACTTCAAGGAGAAGAAATTTAGCTTGTGAAGCCACTCAAGATACAGTTTTGTACTCAACCCATAAATTGCCTTCATTGCACGTCTCTGAACAGTTCTCAAAATAAGCTTCTCCTTTTGTTAGTGAAGAGACTAAAGAAGTGTCCCTTGCTTGAAGACTCTGAAACAAGATCACTCGAATGTCTCAAACAAACGCTCCAGAGGATCTAGTGCGCTATTAGCTTTCTTGGCGATAGCTTCAGTATTGGGGCAACTCGAGAGGTTGTGTGAAATAATAGTGCTAAGTTTTTTCTGTCCGTGACTTGAAACGGTACTTTACCAAGAACGTAAGGGGAATTATGCCTATGTCTATTATTCATGACTTTGCATCTGGTGATACCGAACTCGATGGAATTTGTTTCAGACAATTTGTAAGGGAACTGTTATTCCAGTTAACAGGGCGTTCGCATCAGAGTTATTGCAGATAACATGGTAGATTTCACTATCATTAACAGCAGCTTCAGTGAAGATAATGCTTCAGATGGCAAATCGTTGATGAGGATGGAGAAAAGTAGAGCCCTTTGAGACTTCGCTGGGGCTGATCCATGGCAGAAGTTAGGAAGGAACCCACCCGCACATGATGGATAGGATTCACGCCAGCGAAGAATGCTGCATCGGACAGCGCAAAGGCGCAGCTTGCCGAGCAGAACAGGACAATTCGCACAATCGGAAGCTTTGGCAAAGTTAAGGTGAAAAGCATCAGCTTTCTGTTCTCTATCTGCATCAAACGTCCAATTGTATAAGGTTTGCAACGGATTCGTAGTACATGAGCGGCTGCGAAGAAGGTTGTGTTGCTCGCTGCGAGCGAAAAAGCTTGTGACAAAGGATATCTGGATAGCGCATGGCACACTAACGTTTCAAGGATCTTAGACATACAAGGTAACAGGGCAGTCGGGGATGGTTGCAAGAGTGAGTACCCTGTCCGTCTTTAAAGGCAGGAGTGAATTTTGCTTATTTCCAGCTTTTGGGCGTTGTCCACAAAGCAATAAACCGTGTAAACAGGATGCTTAACGGACAGCTAACTTTGCATCTCCAGGAGAATGAACCAAGTGGTCTATATAGTCTACCCAGGGGTGTGTGAATTTAATCTTCCTAAGTTTCGTTATCACACATCCACTGTGATATCTACCGGGGAAATTCCCTCAGAAGTGCCGACACTTCCGCCACAGAGCAGTTCAGCACGCTGTTTGCAAGCGCATTGCAGTAGAAACCAGCAAGAAATTCGGAGGTATCACCATCTGAGCTAGTAAGCCCTTACAGGCCGGTTAGCTGGGGTACACGAGCTTCAGGCTCACGGGTTTTGGAGATAAATTTATACAAGCTTTTGGGATCACCGACGAAGCGCTGGACTAAGCGTCGCTGGAAATTCAGTTGATTTTCCTCGACTGGCTTGGTGCACTGGTCCCAAAGTCGCGCGTAAAGTTGTTTATCTAGCTCCCTTGACGTTTTAATCAGAGCCCGCGCCAGACGTTTATCGCGAATCATCTTTAACGTTTGGGCCCGTAATTGTCGTTGCCAATTCCGGTGAACTGTGTGAAAGAATAGAGTTGAACATTCTACGATTTGGCGAATGAGATCGGAAAAATGGCCACCAAATTACTCAGCAGACAATGGTGAGTTAAAGTGGACCAATGAGGCATCAGCCAAGTATGTACCAAATGCATCCATGTGAATTTTTCGGAGGTTCCCTTTTGGAGAGTTTGCTTGGAAGTATGCTGAACACTAAGGATGAAGTCAATGTTTATTAAGGCGTGATGAATCAAGCCGAGCGGGGCGTTGACTATCAGGTTGAGTATCAATACCTCCTCGTTAGTGAAATCACAGTACGAATCGTGGTCCTCGCGCCATCTTGTATACTCAGTCACATGTTTCTTAAGGCCAGCAGCTCCAGCTGCGACTAGAAATGTTACAAGCATTAGATCGACGAGACTTTGTACAAATAAGATTGGGAGTCAATTTGTCGTAAGTTAAGGACGCCGGCTATTTGGAAACGAGTATTCTATGGAAAGGATACAGTTGGGTACAGGCAGTGTTATCTCGTCGCGTTCGTTGCAGGGTCCAGGAGGCTGATAACCTACGTCAGCTGGCAATTTGTCAGAGTTGGGTGGTGCAACCAAACGGCGGACGGATTTAAGAATGGCAGTGGAAATTAGGTGAGGAGGAATTTCTGAAGGAAGTTGCAAACACAAACGACAGCAATCCCTCCTCTCTAATTGTTCTATGGGTTGGAAAGAGCATCGTGTGTGTTATCTGAAGCTTGGGATCCAGACGATTTGGCAAAAGCCAGGAATCAGTAATTTCGACAATAAATTAGTCATTCGCGAGGGGAAGCACACCAGGTTCACTTAGTCTACTGGTCGAACCTTGGGCGTCGGCTTGAACACACTTGACAAAATTTATTCCGAAATTCTTGGAGGACGCTAGGCACATCGGTGGAGTTGTCATCGGCTGTGGCGGAACCGGCTAATATCCGTTTATTTTTAGACTGCAAGTGTGTTGAGGATACCACTAAGCAAGTAGCTCGTGCTAGATAATCAGCTCTGCAAGTTCTCACGTTCGTCTTTTGAACGATCCGGGTGAAGGTTATGCCTCCTGAAATTCGATGGCACACGTGGCAAGAACGCTGTGCTATGTTGGCAGCAATTTCAAGAGCACTTACGGTAATTTTCCGGAGCCGCGGTGAAGGCCAATCTGGGGTCAAGCTAGGGCGCGGAATGTGTGTTATTTTCTTCCAAAACACATTTTCTAGCTTTATAGCAGACGCAATAAATTTTCTTCCGTTATTACCGTGCGCGGCGTTGCCCCCACATATATCTGGTACATTTTTGACAACTACGTTGTGGGAACGGTCAACAGCGGCCGCACCTTTCCGCGGCTTGGTTTTGCCGTTCTCATTCACTCCAAGGTTTGTCAGGGTAAACTGAGGAACCACCAGGGGGATGCAGTTTGAAGGCTACTGGGAGAACTTCCTCAGTTTCTAGAGTGCCTTCAAGGGAAAACCATGTCTTCTTCGGTTTGGTTACATGTGCTAAGCCGGTTTCCTTTGCAAGACGAGTAACGGAAAGGGACGTTGACGTTTTATTCGCATCAGAACACAGCGAACAAGCCGGATTTTGCGGTCATGTTCATTGCGTAGCTGGAGAGACAAATCAAAGCGCGATAGAAGATCCTGTACCACAACAACGTCTAATCGGCGGCAGAAGGTTCAACGGCAAGCATGCCAGCCCCTACTGGACGCAACAGCGATTGAACACCAGCCGAAGCCGACGCATATGATCTTTTCTGACCAGTTGGTATGCGTTCAGGTTAGGTAGGTGAATACTAGTCGGTGATGGCAGCGATATTATGGAGCTTGCCGCTACTGCACGTCGGCTCGCTAGCTGCGGCTATCAAGTTGTCGGTGGTGCCCAACTGACCAGCGAATAGCTGTCCGGAGGATAGACAACTATCGCGGTTGAGTTGATTGGGTCAAAATTGACCGTTCTGAGTGCGTGATACACCTCTAAATGGACACAAAAGCAAAAAGCATAAAACCAGACATTACAACGGAAGCATCGTAATGCCTATCTTTCCACGCTGACAACCCTAGTGCGTGGGCTACAAGTGGATTGTATGACCATTGTGCAATATGGGCGAGCAACTGTAGTCAGGGAATGTGAATAAAATTAGGACAGTACCTGCCACTTCTTTGAGTCTTGCCGAGTTGGTTGGAACCCACCTCTGTCTCCCTTTTCCACCATTCTTGGTTGTTACCGTTTGTCCCAGGTTAGGCTACAGCTAATTACCTATCATATACGGCTTGTCTTAAGGTCCCACCACGCTCTTTTTGTCCGATGTCAGTTGGGACTACATTTCAGGGAAGGTGTTGAGAACCGTTAGCGTTCGAGGGTCAAACGTATACCCATCTCTCCACAGCGAGGCGGCAAACGGTCTTGGCGGCAAGCCGTTGAAGACTTTTGATGAGCCACTTGTCCTTCTGAGGAGAGGGAGGCCAGATTATAGGTAAATCCTGGAGGTGCGGCCAAATGAAACTATTGTGCTGGACCTTGGATAGGGAGGGATCAAACCGCACAAAAATTTGCTTGAGTAGCGTCAAAGCGTCTTTGGCCCTCATAATAGTTACAGCTACATTGAGGGAGCTCGACATAGGATGCGTAGCCGTCGGCCCTGATTCCTATTCTACAAGAACTGACTGAACTGGCGAGTAAATCAAGTAGCAGGTGGTACTCGATGTTACATGCAGGCCTATTCGTCTAAGACAAATCGAACATAACATTCAGGCCATCATGCAAAATACAATGGATCTTGAGTGTATTCAGTGACGTCAAATTTCAACGCCGTCCGCAAACGGTAGCATTGCAGGCGAGATTGAAGGAGGAAGATCATTATGATAAGTAAAAAACGAAAGCGAACCAAGTGTAGTCTTGAGACACACCGCCCAAAAGGCAGTGGCAGCTGGAGTGCTCACGGTTGACACCCGCACGAAAGTGTCGGTTGATAAAACAGCCACTTCAGCCACTTAAGGATGCGACCTTTCACTTCATGGCAATGAAGCTCGTCAAGCAAAACCGAGTAGTTTACCTGATCGAACGCTTATTCGAAGTCAAGGTAAGCGAAATCAACGCCAAAACCATGATAACCTGATTTTGTCCACTGGTCTGTGGCCATCAGCAGATTCGCTCTGCAAGGGTGATCTTTTCTGAAGGCAAGCTGTACACCAGTGTTGAAGACGCGAGAAGATAAGTACCGGTGGATCAAGTCATATGTAAGCGCCCCCAATATCACTGATTAGCAGGGCGGCAAAACGATTGAAGGATAATCAATATAATGATTGCGTCCACCGCCCTTAAAAACAGGAGCGATATCATCAAGCTCCCAGCTGTCGAGTACCGAGTCACTTGACATGAACTGTGCAAGTAACAGACAGAACGGTTTACCAAGCTGCTAAGCAGCTACGTGTGGTACTCCGGTCGAGATACAGTCCGGGCCGGAAGGGTTATGTTTGAGCCGCAGAAGCTTATCCAAATGGTTGTAGTTTAAGTACCCACAGTGTTGACGTCATCCATCAGGTCAGCAGCTCCATTCTGAGGAGTTTGAGGGGTCTGAACGGAAAATAAACGGTAAAAGTTCACGGAAGCATTCACAGCTTCTGCATCAGAGCTCGTAATCCTTGCGGGACTCAAGAGCTGTGGTGCTGTAGTATTTGGTTTCTGAGTTGAAATAGTACATCACAACAGGCTTTCCGGTTCTGTGACGAAACGTACCGTTAGGTTCCATTGCTGATGTAAGCAATCCTGTCAGATGAGCGTGGTGCCTAAGGTTTTTCATCTGAGAGGCAGTCATTGAAAAAGTGTCTACCACGGCTCTTGGGGATTACACCGTGTCATGAACAGAGTCCGATTACGAATCTAACAAGCTTTTGATAATTCAGAATCCAACAACTTTATAAAACGATTCCCTGGGCGAGTAGCGAACGAATTCAGAAAGTAGATCGTTGCAGTGAGTGAGAACCCTGTAAGAAAATACTCACTGTCTAGGTAAGGTCCAGTGACGGAGCTTGTAAAGCCTCTTGACTGCTGATGAGATCAAAATGGCACGATAAGTTTTGAGCTAAATAGAAAATGCGTGAGAATTAAGCCACCACGGAGTCGTCGAAATTCAGGTTAGCAGGAATTAGGAACTTTAAGTCGCGACTCATATACCATATGTCTCAGGCCGGTGGCCAACTTGGTAGCCACGCACTGAACATGATCAACAGCCAGTGTGTCTCTCTTTAAGCCAGTGTACACGACTTGCTAGGCGTACCCATGTGGCAGTATACCGTAGATCCCGTAGTGTCCGGAACGGTTTCCCTTCTTGACGCGGACAGGTACTTTTTGTCATTCCAGGTAATGCAAACTCCTCTACAGTGGCCATTAACAACTATATACATGAAAAAGTTAGATGTCGTTCAGATACCCTATCTTTCTTCGGGCCGATTTTCTTGATGTCTGCTGTGCTGAGAGCACTATGAAGCTGCGAAGGCACTGCCAAAGTCTCCATCCAGTAACAACTGTGCACACTTACTGTGATTTGAAGAGGAGGCTGCAATCGTTTTACCAGCGCTTAATCGCGTCAAACTCAGCCCTCAGTTCACGGGGTCAACATCATTCCAGATTTTTGGGTCGTCATCGTGGGAACAGCGCCGCTGTAAATATCGTCCGGAGAGTGCTTGATGCAAATAGGAAAAAAAATGACTGATCACTGACCTTGTTAACTCCTGCAGAAAACGGGGGAGAATATTAAATGTCCGAGCCACTTTTGACTATAAAAATTCCGCTATCTAGAAAGGGAGGTAATACAACAAAGAACTTCTCCCTGAAATGCCGTACCTTTCCAACATAAACCTTCCAAGACCGTGTAAGACACGGTCGAATGCCATAGGTAAGTAAAAAAGATGCAGTCTGAAATGAGAACCGAACAAGTTTTTTTGGGTCTTGCTTCAGTACATCTTGCGGAGTTCTCTGGCGTTTTTCTGGTTGCCGAGGGTGGTCAGATACACAGGTTTGTTTTTCCTTCTCGCGAGATCTTCCTGCTTGGTGTTCTCATCATATTTGCTAATAACGACACGTTACTTTTGCACAGCATCACGTGAGCTTATTTTTTGGATAGCAACGTTTTTGGCACCTTTTGTAGATTATATGAACCTCTCAAAATGTCGTTGCAGCACAATGTAAATTTGTTTATGAAGGTACGTCCTCTGTTTGCATGTTTATCCGCCTGACGATACTACAGGGATACTTCACCCAACTTTAACTCCGCCATGGTGTAAACATCGTCACAGCTCCGATTGCGCCTCGGCAGTTCGAGGCTACTCTGCGGCACCCTTGCTACTCGGCTACTAGCAGTTCAGAATATCAGGTTTGTCATCCGACTACATGTGAACACCTGTGGATCCAGTTGTTTGCTTGCAGCAATCCGTAACTTTCCGGTTGCATCTATTCACCTTGTTGTCACTGTTAGCCTTTTGTGGTGCGCTTGCATTTGTTCAGGCTGTTCGATAGCTCGTACTTGACTGTTGCAATGGTAGGCAAAACCTCATAGTATGGATTGTGTGGACACTGCGGACTGGCGGTGTCATGGAATGGACTACTAGTTCTTTCTCGGATTTAGTCCAAGCATTAGCACATGAGCGCTGTAGAATCGAGCGTGGAGAGAAGGCCTGCCAACAGTAACGTAGCGAGTATATGAAAACTACAAATTCGATACATAAACTCAACGTGCGAATCGGCTAACCAGCAATGAGATGAGATGATGGTACAGCAGAACAATAGGCGATCGCAGAGCGTGAGTCGTGAGTCCGAATGCACCCGGGGCCTGTTTGTATCCCTACCTATTCAGGCGAATGTTCCAGCATCTACGGGGGTTCGTCGCAAAAAAATACACACCAACGTCGAAGGCCTGTCGAAGTTGCTAACACATTTATGGAGCCGCTAAGAAGTCACTCTTCTAGAAGAAAATCAAGGGGTTGATTCAGATAATGTATGTTTCAGTTATTCGAAACAGTTTATGTGACCATAGCTGGTCCATGTTAGTCCTGTCACACAGCTCGCGTCCACGTTTGGTGAGGTTAAAATAACTGAAGGTATTTGGAGGTCAATGGTTCAAAAGGTTGAGAAACATAGATAGGCGGTTGATCTGATGGAAACGCAGTCTTGGTCTTGTCCGTCTTAAGAAGGTTCTTGTAAAACCTAGAGTTTTTGTTCGTCATTCGCAACATGCGTAGATGAAGAGTGGTCAACTTGCAGTGTCTAAAACTTGCAGTACGCATTAACGAAAAATGATAACCTTACCGGGTGTCCGCCTCCATCTTGCTCAAGCAGTGACGCTCCATTTTTTGGAAAACACGGCCTACTGACAAAAACCACTGCAAGTAATTCATTCAAATTTAACGAGATAAGAAACTGCAACAACAAAATACTATATGTGACGGAGGACAACGTATTCTGCAGGTCGCCGTGACTCCCACGGCCGTAGACCAGATACGCCTGGAGATTTGGCGTCGCCGACGCTAGCAACGTTTCAATCGCAGCGAACCGGTACGAAGGCCAGGCACAGTAATGGTCGGAGAAGCTGTTGCTAATCGTACATCAGCCCCTACATCACGTACCTCAATTAACGCTGGTTGCAACCCGTCGACCAACAATATAACCCGGCTTTCACCGTTGCGCTCTATCACGGAAGTTTTATCATAACGTGCGAATACGCACAAAGGATCTGTATGCGGCGGGCGCAAAGGCCGTCCAGATGTAGCCGCACGAACGAAAACGCGGGAACGTGCCGAAAGACCCCGCATCGATATACGCCAGCGTCGTCTGTTCTCTTGATGGAGTTGGTTTTCGGCGACGTGCAATCTGATCTCCAGCCGCAGACCCAAGTCACTTGGATCGAGTGAGTTCATCTGTTCTAATGTCCAGCTGGTTCTGTTAACCTTAAAGGCAATCATTGAGAACAAGTGTAGCGCCGCTCTTGAGAATTATGAATACCGGGAGCAGCGTAATTTGGTAACCAAATCATGTTTTTAGTGAGTAGGAATCTAATAACACTTTGAAATACTCTCCAGAAGAACAGCTGACGGCATCTCATGATGGGTCATTCCAGTTACTGATAACCCTGTCAGAAGAGAAATGCTGCCCAAGGAATGTTGCAGTTCAGTGTTTGGAGCCTTCGTGTTGTGACCTATTCGACTGTCGCCGTTCACCAAGGTAAAAAGTGCTGTACGAGTTCTGAGTGAGGAACGATGTCGAGATTGGCACTGCAGAGTCTCGCAACGTCGAAGAAGGAAAGCGTCAAGAGTATCATAAGACAACTGTTGACAGCAGGTATTAGCAGCGACTAGCATGAAGCCTTTCATAGTTGTGAATTTACTCGCGGCCTACGACGATTCGTGGCATACGACACGGCGTGCGATACACACCCATAAGCTACTCCTAGCACTAATAGTCCTCGAGTCTGAACGTACTCAGTCAGGACGCGCGCTAATCTGCTCTAAGTTCGATATCTATGCGTACGCATTTCTCATTCCATAGTTTTGCTACGACTTACTCCATTTTGGTTGCGCTAGAAGGATATACTAGACAGCAGTCACACCTCTGGGTTTTTCTCAGGCCATCGTTTGATATCTGCATTGCAGTCTGTGCCCTGTATATGGAGAATAGGTTCTCAGGGTCGGCCGTGACTGACACGTCTGCACATTTCTTGACGTTTAGAGGGAGACTCCAGTCATCTGACCAGTACTTAATACGGTCAAGGTCAATCTGTAATGCACTGGGATCACAAGCATTCCAGATTTTTAAGTCGTCAGCGTAATGGAAAGCCAACGAGAAACTGGGTCTGGAAGCTCATTGAAGTATCTCAGAAGTAGCATTGGACCGGAAACGGATCCCTGAAGAATTTCAAAGGGGATCAGTGAAGGAGAGGAAATACCCGATCCGTTTCTTTACTCCGAAAGTTTTAGTGCCAAGGAAGGGTGATTCCACACACAGTTTCTCCACGGATGCCATAACGTTCCAGTCTATGTATGAGGCCGTGTGGGACACGGTTGAGGGTCTTGACCAATTTAAGAAAGAGCATCTGAGGTGTGGTCATTTTCTTTGGCCTCTGTCAGGCTATCTGTGAAAATTAACGTATTAATTACGCCTAACCGGTCGGCAAGGAAGCGATGTTGAACAGAATAAAAAATTAGTTGAAAGGAAATGCTCAAAAATGACCGCTTTTGTACATTGAGAAAAGCTTGATATATCCTCTGGCTTGCTGGTTACCCTCTGTTCAAAAGACAGACGAGAACGTACGTCAAGATAATGTGTTCCGCGGAAGCGTTGAACTACAGGAGGACTTCTACAGTCTTCGAGGAGTAAATGTTTCATCTGTTTCATGAATATCTACCTTAAGAGAAAGGTTTGTGTTCAGTTTAGTCAGACTCAAGGCTGAATACACTTAAGATTTTCCTTAGTACGTTAAATTCTGCTTTCTGGAAGGTTCCGATTAAGGCACTTGTGTCTTTTGGAGCCAGTAAGAGATAAAATCGAAAACTAGTAACAGTTTGTCACTGTGCCCTAACGTTAGCTTGATGACCACTGCATTTACTAGGTGAGCTTCATTTGCGATAATCAGGCTAAGCAAGGGGGTGTCTGTTCTGGATGTGCTGTAGGTTGTTCGACATGTGTTCAGACTTTACTACGGATCAACATTATCAAGGGTCCCGAAAATCCGTAGCCAAAGTCTTCAGGAGGGGCGGCTACCCATTCGAGCTTCGATGCGTTGTAATCGCCCATAATAAGACTACGAGAGAAACGTTCTGTAGACGAGGAACGATCTAGCGCTGTCTCACGACCGAGCGGTCTTCGGCGACGCGAAATGGAGTGCCGACCAACGAACTCGGAACAGGGTTTCAAATGGAGGTTCTACAAAACCATTTCGTAAGCAAAAATATAAGTAAAACAACCGACTGCACACCCCAGCCGTAAAGATCTGTGTCAACATCAAACATGCGCAGCAAATCACAAGGCGACCACACAAAAAAATGAACATAGAAAATAACCTCGTAAGCTTTTCAGTGGTACAAACTGAACAGAAAATATTCAGCCCCTGTGGAGCACACCAAATGAAAGCAAATAAGTCACGCGGTGACCTCCAAAAGGATAAAATAATATGTACGGGTAGGCAAGGGTGGTCAGGTTATGGAGTTGAGCGGAAATAATATACAGATGGACCAAGTGAACAATTTGGGCATCAGAAACGTCATGCAAGAACTTTCCAACGAATTCGGTAACCGCATTATACTAGCGGCAATAAGTACCTCGCCGTTATAGACGTTAAATGACGACAAACGGTAAATTACACTAATAAGATACATGCCAAGTCCACGAAGCTAAGGTTCAAGCCGGAGTACGTCATACATATTTAGGGCGGTAAGTTCCCCTATGGCAATCGTCACCGGGCGTTTCTGGTTCAGGAAGACAGCTGATCTATCCATGCGTCAACTGGAGCTGTCCGGTTGGTTTAGCGAGTCTTTAGGAACATGCAATTTATTGTCTCGCGGACAGATTTTCTGGTTTCTGGTAGTTTGTTCAAAAGACAGAGACAGCTACTATACGGTGCACTTCGGGGCCACTTCATCACTTGATTGGGTGCAAAAAGAGACATGAGAGCACGATAAAGAGCTTCAAGAAGCAGTCTTAGCGGAAAGAGCTAATGCGAGGATATCAGCCGTTTCGTCACGCCCTGGACGCATGCGAGCCTCCATGTTGAATGCCCCGACCGTCTTTGTTGGTACAGGATTGACGGCTTCCGCACATCTTTCGCTTTTGAGCTAATGGAAGGGTGGTTTGCGAATTTTCTTTCGTAAAAAGTTGGGAGGCACTTCAGATTAGGGGGAACTCAATAAAATCGAACCAACGTAAGGAACTGTTGTTGAAACCAAGTGGGTGTGCTGGAGGCTAGAGATGACTTCAACGGACTCGGGTTTACAGTGCTTGAAAGTGAAATGCTTTCTGACAGAAGTCTTCGGTTGTGGAAGATTCACAGGTGTAGCGGAAGAGTGGTCGACCATACCATCGTTGAGGCGTACACTTTCAGACCTACTCAGCTCCGCAGTTGGTTGACCATCCAAGGAGATCGGACAGCCGTCTCTTATAATGCGGCATAAACGCGCGAGTTGATCCTTTCGTGAGCATCGGCCACCACTTGAGATGTGAGGATGGATGGATACTTGCTTTGTTTGAAGTTTCGACTGAGCCTTGACGCGTGCTTTCCCTATCAAGCTAGGACGGTTCTGACACTCCTGTCTGAGTGATTTCTGGGGTGTTTAGGGGAAAGTCTGATGGCTGAAACCAAATTTGCTACGTCTGGTGGGAGAGAGATATTTAACGCTGCTTTGGCTCGCTCACTTGGAGAGGGTGCGGCCGTAAACCGTCCTAACAAAGCAGGTCACCTCTCCCGGAGTGCCTTATCCTTCAACTTTACAGCGGCTTCCTCAGTTTGGGCAACAAACAGAGCCAGTTCATTTTCCGACAACCGTCACACCTTGAAGACCCACCGTCATTCACTTATTCGAGGAGCTCAACTAGGAATTCATGTCAGATAGGGTTACCTGCTTTCAATCAGGGCTGTTCCTACCGTGGCCATGTACAGCGCGTTTATGTTCTCGGGCGCCTTGCACCTACGTTTGAGCTTGTCTTGTCTCTGTTCACTGAGGACGGTGAGCAACGGGACTGGCATGGGCCAGGACGAATTGCAACCTACTGAAAAAAGGCGGCCCGTATGGATACACGGCTTTGTCGAAGAGGTGAGCAGGGTTTACTGATGACAGTACTTGAAGCCAGTGTTGGATCTGTTGAAGTTCGTCTGGTACGTTTGTCGTCTTTTGTCTGGTATGATGCGGAACGATGAATCCGTTGAGGTATGTTTGGTTGTTTGTAAAAAGCCGATCCTTAATTTGCCTTTAGTTGTCTTTGTTGTGCGCATTAAACAATCACGACGTATTTTGCATCATAACTGCTCATAATATGTTTACTTTCTCACATTTTATAACAGTCATTGCCTGTTAAAACCTCCTTCTTGGTATTGTTTGACACGTTCTCATCTTCATCTGCACCCGATTGTTTTAATGAGGTCATTTCCCGTTGACTGGTGGCCGTTTGTGAACACGTGCTTAGTTGCTCCATTTTGTACTCCTTTGCTGGATAATTTGTGTACCCGGTTGATTCACATTCAAGGTGAGATAGTACCTTTGTTGTAATTTTATTAAACAGTACCGTATAAATTCCAATACTTTCGACCGCCTTTTCTGACGTTTTTTGGACTTGGAAGATAGTCCCGTCAACCCGACCGTCTGAATAAGCGTTATTGGAATTGTCGAATACGCGTTACTGAGTGAATTACCCTAAATCGCCAGGAGCGATTTAACAGCCAGTGCACTCGAAGTGGTGCCGGTGTAATCTCGTCTGGCATTGAACACCCTTTTGATCAGACATGCAGCAGTTCAGTCAATCACGAGCGCTTGATACGTGCGTTTCCATCAACACTACCGGGGTTTACGCATCACCGAGTTACAATGCACGAAAAACAAACGATGATTGATAGCGCTGTCTTATGACATCAAAATGCCGGTGTTATGGAAGCAGTAAAACAGGAGGCAGCACGTAAAACGACGATATTGTGAAAATGAACAAATATCTGATCAGATATTGATTAACGCGATAATTGAGTTGGGCGATGAACCAAAACTGAACGAAATTTGATGCTCAAGGAACTAATAATCACTAATAACAGGATCACAATAAGGGTGAAAATTTCGCCAGGAATTCGTCTCTGGCGAACGAGTCGTATCCGTGTGTTGAGTCAACCGCTGGCCGTAATCTGCGAAGTTTTTGAGCTTCGCTACGCTTGATGCAACCACGTTCCCGGGTAAAAGTTACCACCACCCATAGATTAACTAGGTCGTGTGGTGCGTTGACTGGCCCTCAACGTGTTTCGGATGCCAACAAAGTTAAATGCAAAACCTCATACAGGTCGGGTTATTCCTGATGGTTAGGGAATTTTTCGACCGCCAGAGAAAACGTTCAACTAATCCGTTAGCTGTGGGTTTTTGAGTTGTAGCTCGGACTGGCTGCTTCCAAGAGCTCTGAGAAATGATGCGAAGGCTATGTCGAAATACGGCTCGCGATTAGCGGTCACTACAGCAAGACAACCACACTGGGCTATCCAAATTTCCAAGAATGTCCATGTGACTGGCTATGATAAGCGACGTTGAATTCCTGTGGCTTCTGGCCAGCGTATGAACCTGGCCCTGTAGGTTGAGATATACGTACACCTATTTGGGGTGGCAGGGGTCCCACCTGATCAGTGTGCACCTTAGGAAAACGCACGTCAGAAGTTGCAGGACTACTTAATTTGGCGAGCCTGTGATGATGGATTTTGTACTGTCGGTAGTGCATCCAAGAGTTCGCCAGTGCGCAGATGTTATGGCTGAAATTGCTGCAAAAAACGCTCAGTTACCGTCTAAACAGTTTGGTCGTATTCCTGGGTGAAGCATCTTGTTACACCGCTTCAAAAGTTGGCAGCGTAAAGCCTACGGGACTGCCAAACGAGGAATATTTTCTGAAGTGTTACAACTAATTATCCGTTCGGGGGAATGCATGGGGATGCTTTTTAGTTCAAGCGAACATAATCGACGGAGTCGTTCTATTTTCGGATCGCTGGTTTGGTCCCCCAAGATCGCTGCAAGGTCGACCAAACTTTCTGCGGTGCTCGTTGTATCATTGATGCACGTGAGTGCATCAGGAGACTGTGTCCGAAACGCCAGTGATGTGATGGATATCAGTCGTAATCTGAGCGGTTTGATCTAAGTGCCGGGCCTCTCTGATGGATTACCTGACGGATGTCGGGCAATGAGCGTATGTTGGTAGCTTGTGCTCATCGAAGACGGTGACATTTCTGCCTTCGAGACCATCAAAAATGGTGAATGCCGAAATAAACCGCAAACAGTTCCTTTCTAGAAACATTGAACCTCGGCTCGGTTGGTTGTAGACATTTGAAGAAAAGGCTTACAGAAAGGACATCAATTGTTACTGAGCTCCCACTGCAGAGCCGCTATTCTAATGCACACACCTATGATGTTAAAGTAGCGGACGGATGAATATGTGGAAGCGGTACCATATTGATGTAAACAGTTTTTAACGGAATAAAAATTCCGTGCCGCAGTTGCGAATTAAAATCAGGGTACCTTGCCTCTGAACAGATCTGTAAGCGGTTGCGTTAGACGAGCACTATTATGAACGGAAGAGGGATAAAATTTAACTAAACTATCGAACTGACAACGCCGCCTGAACGATGTGGTAGTCGGGCAGTCCATTACTGCTCAATAGTGTCGGCGGGGTTGGTAATCTCTCCCGTAAATATACCGTCGTTCAAGAACGCCCCGTGGGGCATCCCGGACGTGTACTCAACCACGTGGGCTGTCACCCCATGACATGACAAATGGATAGACGACCATCGCAAAATCATGAATTTTTCTTCCTGCAGCCAGCAAACCACCAAGACATCAGCCAAGCATGTGTGAGCTCCGTCAAGTGCGCGACAAATATCGCCAACAAAACGTCGAAAAGTCAGCAGCGTTGCTGAAGCCAAAGGGCGCGCGTAAAAATTCAAACAATCTGAGTGGCCCGATGACTGCTGTCCTCGAGATGTCTTCGGGGATTACTAGGATCTAGTTATAATCGTCCTACCATGTGGAACTTATTTAACATTTCTTTTCCGGATACGTTTAGCTTCAAGTCTTGAGTATGAGAAATCGGACACTCATTAGAGGCGAACGCGTTGTTCGATGCTCGGTAACCGCTACATTGGCGCTAGTCGTTTCCCATCTTTTCGGGCACCATAATCAACGGTGGCGCCCGTGGACTGTTAGACGGACGGACGATGCCAAGATGAAGAATGTGCTGAAACTCGTAATTCGCAATTCTCAGCTTACCGGAAAGCTAAGCGACACGAACGACCGCGCACTGGCGGTCCTCAAGTGACAATGTGATAATCGACGTTAGTTGTTACAGCGAGTGGTTTTTTATCGTTTCGGTTCAGTTGAGGGAACTTAAGCAGGAGCCTCTCACAAAAGCGCACACTACGATATCAGATAGCATTGGTGTGATCAAAATCATGTCAGACGATTCACCCGTAACCTCGAGACTCGTCGGGGTATGAGTTAGATGCGACTGAAGTGCATCAGTTAGCAAACCGAAATGGCTGAAAAATTCGCCGCCGATAATAAGGAGAGGATTACCGCTACTAGGAAAACCCAGCGGAAAGACCAGAAAAGACTAAGGTTTATCCTGAGCAAACGATGGCGGGGGTTTATAATGAGCGTACTGTTTTCACCACAGGATGAAGCATCAGAACTTAATCGCTGCTGTGTTGTCGAATACGGGATGACGCCAAAGTCTGATGCTGTACCGACTAGGAACTTCAATCTGGTGGTTGACTTTTCAGAAAGTGAAGGTGACAGATTTATGGTCGACCTGCAGCTAACGTCGCTAAAACACGCCAGAACACCAGTCTTAACGCTCGGTAACCCACAATTATATGGTTTTTGGTATCGTCTGGGGTTTACACCGTACGTCTCATTTCGCCGCCAGGGACAGTAAGTCTCTGTTATGAACAGTGACTTGGCATGTGTCAAAGCGATTTTGCATCAAGCTGGATTGCTGAATGTTGGCGCGAAGGCCTGCCGGTCCGCGTCGTAACTGGGCTATTTCGGTGTTTGCTTCCGGTTGGCTGTGTTTAAAGTGTTCGTTGAGTGTCAGGCGCGGGATCGCGATTTCGATGTCGTTCACAGGCGAAAAATTATTGATAATAATAATGGTATATTCCTCAACGCATCTGTGAGAAACACGCTCAGATGAGCGTGATCAATGTACACATTGTAACGCTACATGCATAAATGCACACCATACACATAATTAATAATTGTACAATACACCAGTTTCGCGAATAATATAACGAAACAGACATAGTAAGAGAGAAAAATCCAAGCTTATAAAAAGCATCTGGGACACGCTTCTAAAATGATAGTTTCCAAATTCTTCAATGTTCGATGAAAATGCTGAGTAGTTACATCAATTTTTGCTTCACAAGGTTACCACTGACCTAATAGTCAAGGTCATGCCAGAAATCCGTTATCTGAGGATGGAGAAAATGAACAGTCGAAGAATTCGTCATTATCTGATATAGATGGTTCCGGAAAAGTATGCAAAAATTTGTTTGGCGATGAGGGAAGATAGGGAGGCCATACGTTTGCGGAGAAATGAGCGGTCCTCTGAACTGGACTTCGTTATGTCCTCAAAATCGACGGAATTTCGCAGACCTCGCGAATTGTCCAACCAATACGGGATTTTGAGTGTCCGGACGTGGTGGAATGTTTTCTCGCGTCAGATGTAGTTGTGGAATCAGGAATGAAAACGAAATTACGTGATAAACGGAAGAACGTTCAGTGGTCATGTAAATTATGACGAATAATGGTATATGTGAATTTCTTTCCGAGGCTTTTCAACAGAATTTATAATTTTGCGTTAGCTACTAAAATATATGGCATTAGCAAGGTGTAATGCGAAAAGAGATTGATTAACAGCCTTTCCTAGTATATGATTACAGCCGAATTCTGATGTCGATTTGGTATACACGTCCGATATATAGAATGGAAAGAATGTTTAAAAAGATAGAAAGATTGCCAGGTGATCCATGAGGATAGGAAGTATGGGTGGTAACGCGAGATTTGAATGTAACCATATGAGGCGAACAGGCTAAGTGTACTTTTTTTTCAAACAGTTTTAGCGTGCACAGCTTTTGCATAATGATCAATAACCACACACAGTTGGTTATCATTAAGTATGAAGTAACAAGCTCCGATATCCTGATAAATAAACCCGATGGTGAAATTGATGTTTCGATTGATCTGCTCGCGAATTACATGGCAGATATTGTTCAACGCGACGCAGGGTTTCCACTCAGATGTTATTATGGTCCGTTTTCAAAAATATCGTCTTCATGCAGGCAGAGTTTGAAAATGGACATGACGTTCGGTAATGTCAGGAAGGTTTCTAAGCTTCGTTTGAATTGGTGTATATTCTTACTGGCTCTAACTGCATGTGGAAGTTTATTCCAAATGTAGGAATATTTCACTAGGAAAAAATTTGAAC
Organism: Paragonimus kellicotti; assembly: GCA_014220965.1. Classification (NCBI taxonomy): domain Eukaryota; kingdom Metazoa; phylum Platyhelminthes; class Trematoda; order Plagiorchiida; family Troglotrematidae; genus Paragonimus; species Paragonimus kellicotti. Next base: position 91,691 of record LOND01001009.1, read on the forward strand.
GCAATTTTTTGCGGGATTTAAAAGCTGTCAAAGTAAATTCTTTGTTCCTGAGGTTGTACTTTGGGCCATGTTGTAAGCGGATCGCGAAGTTGACAGTGAATTTATTGCCATGAACTAGATTATACATGAGTGCAAGGTTCAGCTTGAGTCGCCGTAGCCAAAGTGGATCGAGTGCAAGCGTTTGGCAGCGTTCTCTGTAGTTCAGAGAAGACGGATAACCTAGTAAACCTTTTGTGAATGCACGTTGGAGACTTTCCAGAGCTAGCCTATCAGACTTGCGCAGGTGACAATATATGAACGTGCAGTACTCAAGTTGAGGTCGTACGCATAGTTTATAAAGGTGTAGTCGAGCTGCAGGAAGGAAGAATGAATGCTTAATGTAACCAATCGTTCGTCTAGTTTTACCTACTAGGAAAGATATATGTTCTGAGAAATTGAATGAGTTTGAGTAACGTATACCCAGGTCTCGGACTGAGTTGGAAGTTGGAATGCTATGGCCATCCAGCTTTATAAAGTCCTCTGGTATATGGCAACCATGTGCAACGATGGTGGATTTATTGGCTGAAAATTTCATCAGCCAAGTTTGACACCAAGACTCTAATGACATGAAGTCCTTCCGTATATTTCCTAAACAAGAAGTGAGATCGCCAGGAGGAACAGTGTAGACAAGTTTGATGTCATCAGCGAATAGGAATAGTTTGCCATGCTTGATAACTTGACATATGTCGTCTATATACATAAGAAAGAGTAACGGTCCCAGGACGCTTCCTTGAATCACTCCACTGGTGACTGGTCTGGGTGTTGAGCTGTTATCTCCTATTTTCACTGTTTGTGTGCGGTCTACAAGGTATGAAGCAAACCAGCTAAGCAATGGATCACGTATACCAAAAGATGCCATTTTGATCAGAAGACGCCTATGAGGCACACGATCAAAAGCCTTTTGCATCCAAAAGTATAATAATAATTGCATTCCCTGAATCAGCAGATTTTGTAACATGGTTAAGAAATTCCAGCTGGCACGTCATGCACGAACGTTTGCTGAGGAACCCATGCTGGGAGTGGTTTATAAGGTTTTGTGATAATAAGAACTCAACCATGCGACATTTTATTATCCTTTCCAACACCCGAGAACAAATTGAAGTATGGTTAATGGGACGATAATTGTTGATATCTTGTCGCGAGCCACTTTTATAGCGGGGGATTATTATAGAATTTTTCCATTGGGAAGGGAAGGAGCCTAATGTTAAAGAAAGTATATAAATATTAAGCAAAAGTAGAGGAATGTCTTCCCCTCCGTGTTTGAGAGCAGGGTGAATACCATCAGGATCAGGAATATAAGAAGGTTTGATAATGGCTAACTGAGAGCGTATTTTCACTGCATCAACAGGAACATGACTTAGGAACATACTTGTGTTAACAGGGAGAGGTGGAGGCAATATATTTCCTTCAATGTTGAAGGAAGCAGCAAAATAGGAATTAAAGGCCTCACAGATTGTAACAGGATCATCTACGGAAGTTTTGTTCTCTAGTGTTACTACTGAGATAATAGGGTCTCTCTCATAGTTCCTGCGTCTCAACAACTGCATCAACTCCGAGCTCTTTTTGCCGTTAAGCGCTTGTTTTCCTCATTTAGGTGGAGCATTTTGGTTCTATATTCTATCGTGTTAAACATTTTGTGCATCTGCATAATAAGGGAGAAATCTTGTTTTTTGGTGCCGTGATTTGAGACTTTTGAGCTTATCTTGCTCCTTTGGATTGAGAATCCCGCCTCTACCCCACACATTACGGCGTTTTGATCTTAACGGGGCCAAAATGTTCATGCAAAACCTGAAATGTTCATTAAAACTTCAGTTGCAGCACTAGGGTCAGAGGTCAGAAAGAATGTGTTCCACCTCAAGGATCTCAACAGAGTGGTGAACATGTTCCAGTCGATGAATTTAATTTGGCGGTAATACATGATCTTTGAAATTTTGACACATTTCAGATCAAACATGAAATTGACCACATTATGATCACTCTCTGGAAACTGTTCTAGGACGGACACAGTAGCAGAGGAGACGCCCGTTGTAAAAATGAGATCAAAAGTGTGGTTCAGTCTCCTAGGTGCCATAACGTCTTGGCGCCATCCGTTTATTTGGATACGTGCGAGGAAATTTGCTTGAATTGTAGCGGCAGTGAAAGATGTCCAAGAGGTATTTGGCAGGTTGAAATCTCCACCAATTGTTTTGTACTGTGAAGGCAAA
>LOND01001009.1:95392-108296 GCA_014220965.1 Paragonimus kellicotti
CAAAAGAGTCCACTCCCTAGATGTCCTCCACACTTATGCCAGTACACGTGTGGCACACACATAACCGTTCATCTCGTTACGATATTCAGCTATAAGCTGTGGGACTACACCGTGCAACAGCAAAATAAGAAGTGTCATTTTTCTCGGCATCACCACTTGCTCTGCCTTTGACACAAGGCCAGCCATTTATTGGTACTAACTCGAATTATGACAGAATGCCCGTACCTCTTCTTTTAATGGAGTTAGCTTTAAGTTATCTCAGGACATTTGAACAACATCCTTCTTGAACGAGCGTGATCAATTCACAGCCTTCGTGTTCTAATTCGAACGCACGCAACGTTCCTGACTACACAGGATCCCTTTGGCATCTATTCTTTAGTACGCAAACAAAGCCAAAGAAGCGAGCGAGAGCCGAGCCGCCAAATTTACTGGTTTTAACCAAATGGAATATCACGGTGCTTGACACTCCTAAGTTGGATTCACTGCATGCGCAGTCTCAACATCCAAAACGTCCAACTTCACAGGCCTCATCCGTCACTGCAGCGGGAGATGATTATTCTGACCAGCTGCTGTCTGAAAGTGCCAGAACCTCCGGTTCCTCCGGGGCCACTGATCCATTTCATGTGAATATGACGGCGAACCTCCCCTCGTTGCCACGTCTACCGCATTAAGTTCAGAAGACATGTTCTCACTGTGGTACAGTGGTATGTACTCACGTATCAATCTCACTCGGTCTGCAACGGATATTGTTGAGCGCGGAAATGTATTACAAATATATTTCAGTATTTTTACTTAGTACATGCGGCCCATACGCATTCTCAGTACGTTAACAAGAAGCCTGGTCAGTCTTGCCGCAAAGACGGTCGTCATGATTTCGTGTCTTGGAATGGTGACTATTTCACTTTGGGCTACTCTTGATTTCCCCAGAATGAAAACAACACTTAACTGAATCGTTTAGCGTTATTAGCATAATGTAACAGACCGTTGTTTTTCCTACCTCAGGTGCGTCACAAAGAATTGAAGTTGCAATCCAACGGCAGTAGATGTCTTGGGAAGTACGGAGGGACATGCTAGCCCGGTTAGGAAACCGAATATTCATCGGCCTACTCTCCCAGATTGAATGGTCAGTAATTCCTGGTAAACTGTTCGAACAAGGTTCCCGGTCGCGAAGTTCTCGCGACAGCTTACGAACTGGAAATAGCGCTGGTGCAATTACTCGCACAACGTCATATAATGGAGCGACAAATTTCAGTATACTCCGCCTAGTACAAGGAGCATCCGGAACGTGCGCTTAAAACTAGAAACAATTAGTTATCACTCTCCACGTCATAACCAAGGCTGTTTAGTAATCAAAAACGTTTATGTATAGGTTAATCGTTTCATACCTGAGAGTAAATTTTCAACGCTCGACGCTGTTAGGTATCGATCTTGTAAGACGAAACCCATATTTCTATGGCGGGGAGCGAACTTCGTCTACAACGGATTTATTGTCCACAAACGGTTCGCCTGATAACAAATAGTCGCTCATACGGAATTTCTGCTCCACTTTTTATTCCACTGTGGCCATAAAAATTCGTCTATGATTAGCAACCTCTCGTTGGAGAGCGATGTTCACGTGAAACAGTGGAATGATACGAAAAGGATGGAAATTGAGTTGGTATATTTTGAGGGATCGGTCCAAGGAAGATGGGCTCCAACACGGAAAGCTCAACGCCAACTGGTCACTTTCAGAAACCTGAACACGCAAAACCATTTGCTAAACGCCCGTCCTGTTTGGCTACTGCATGCTTTCAACTTAGGAGAGCTGGCTACTTAAGATTATTGATCAGGTCGAGTCCTTGCGGAAGCGCATGGTTAAAGGAGGCCTTCTGATATGCGGCAGCGCAAATAAGCATCAGTTGGACCTTATCTTGTTTTACCGGCCAATGTACTAGGGAATGTGGCGGATGCCATCCTCTGGCACTGATAACGCTCCGGATGGAAAGAAACTTCTCACATCACGTTTGCTGGTGTGGATAGGTACAACGGTTGCACGTTTTGATTTTGCAAAGATATGTCTAAGTAACCTCCGCTTAAGTGATAATAGACGTCACTCACACACCCCAAGATTCTCAGGTAGTTGACTCAGTTCTGCCGGCGATAGTAAAGCTGTTTCGTAGCGACCGACCGAGACGTCTAGAGATTCACTATCTTCGACTGGCAGAGCCATCTGTTCTAAGATGCTCTGCCTTACAATTCCCAACATAAACATTATTCGAATGTCATATTTTGGTGAAACCAGCCGAACGCTCACGTGGTTTACACACTTTGGCATTTCATGTGCGGCAAGAGTCGCATCCCTGAGGCTGCGCCCAAGGATTGTTCCACCAGCGTACCGTTCTTTTCTGGTTCTCGTTCTTTGATTCAGTACCCACCGGGCCTTGGGAACATTGTACCTAATCAGAATTCACACGTCGGTGTTTAAGAATTCGACGGAGTCGATTCCTGCTAGGTGAGCCCAACGTTCTAACCCCTCGGAGGACTGCGCGTTGACCTGCGCAACCGGTAACTGGGCAACTGTATAGGCTAGCTATAGAGAAATGGTGTCGGTCTTGTCCCGAGATTGGAGATGAAATGTCACTCGACGACATGACATCATGTGGGTGCCATGAAAAGCGTGACTCGGAGGTCGACAGGGACTATGCAACAAACCGAGCCCGCGAGCCACCCTCTCGTCTCCAAAGGTGATATTTCAACTATCGTGTACAAATGACTACGTCACCAGGAAGCACGTTTAATGCAATAACTGAATAACTAAAAAGCCTATAAAAACCCATGGTACTAGTAAATGCCGTACCACATTTTACAGCCTTTCCGCTTGTTTCAGGCGCACGTGGTGACACATCATCATGCAGCAGCGTATGGTGACGTCCACCACAGCCAAACCTCAGTCACTTAGTGTAAACTCTACGTCGTTTGGCCATGTCGCCGCCTTAGAACAAATAAAACGGTCATTCCAGTCTGGCTTTACTCCGACGTTGTTCAAACGGCTGAGCAACAAAGTGTGTACAGTTCCTAAGGTCGTGGGGATCTCTGTAAAAATACAACCGGCGGTTTGATCATTCAAGCTGACGACCATCACGTTAGCACGACTTCCGGACCCCTTGAGGTCAGTCGCATCCAAAGTGCTAGGAGTAGTGGACTTCGGATCGGACAACCTAACTAGTTGGCCATATTCACTACTAGCTACAGATATTCTTTTCTCAATGAAGGTTAATAAATCGGCGTAGGTGGGCTCCCTTCTTGAAGTCATTATGTTGTCAGCCAGATCAGCCCATCTTTCCTGTAGGCCTCTGGGCAATCGTTCAACCAACCGGATCAAATTAGTAGATCCATTCAACTCCCCTGACTACCCAATTGGGACAGTGTGATACTACACGCTCGCATTTGGGTGGCTAAACGCCTGAGGCCATCCAAGTCAGAAATACCTAACTTAGGACCACCAAACAGTTCCTGAGTTACCGACTGAACGATCTGATGTGGGCGACCAAACTGACTTGTGAGTATGTCTATAGCTTCTTTATATCCTGACGACCCAGGTAAAAGCACACAATGCTCAATGGATTCCTTCGCTCTACCACGGCAATAATAAATCAAATATGAAAGCTTCTGGTTGTCATCATTCAACCTATTTGCCACATGATTTTCAAAATTTGTAAGAATTTTCTAAAACGTCGCGGCGACCTGCTGAGGGGTTCAACATCAGACATGGACGGGCCTAAACCAAGAATGGTCGATTTAAATGACTTTCATCGCTCTGAAACGTTGCTCACCCGATCAAGCTGCGCTCATGATTGGGACATTCCTACCTCGTTGCGTTCCTTTTGGGGTTGTTGAAACCGCTCTGTCGTTCGGTATGTTTTTGGGCATCCGGTAATCTCCGCTGTAGCTAAAGCCTTCTTCTATGTAACTTGCCTTCATCTTTGGCAAGCAACAATTCTCCCTGCCTTAGACTTGCTTTGAGAACCGACAGGGTAGAACAATATCACGGATCACAGCTGTTGTAATCCCCTTCTGCGTCCCGTAATAGCTCTACCCCCGGCCAGATTCCTGCATAGCTGTTAGAGCCTCAACCGTACCGAGGGAATAAGAATCAACAGAAAAATCATTAATCCTAGCCGGATCTCTTGAGACATTATGATTAGAAGAAGGTTAATGGCCAAAAGTATAAAAATTTATCACCAACACGGGCTGATTGTTCTTCTAATACTTTAGACGTTGGTTTTATGGGTTACCATGGTGAGCAGCAGACGCTCCGTCAGTGGTCGCAGCCTCACTGTTTCCTTCGGGTCCTTGCGCGGCAGAAAGTGTAGTACTTGTGGGACGCCGCACCTCAAATTGTTTGAAGGTCTGTGTTATTCAGTGACCTTTAATCCTCTGGCAACCTCATTTCCTTGGCTGACTTTGGGTAGCCGCTCTTCCTCCATAGCCGCGTGAATCACTGAACGGACGAATGCGTACTACCTTTGCGCGAGTGGTGTATGGCGGTCATTTTTTCGGATACTGAACACGGCAAATACTATATCATTGTTCGGCGAGGTGGCGTGGACTCAAATCCACATTTACCTCCGGTGAGTTTAAGAGTAGCGCGTGATAATAATAGGACTTGGTGTTGATAGGTAATAATAATTAACCGTCAGCGTGTACGGTATTAAAAGGTGGTTAATGTAACCGGACGGGGTGGAGGCTGGGTGAGCCAAAGAGCACGCTACATGGGCAATCGGACAGACAACGCACATATACATACGGATAACAACATAGACGCACATTCATACGCATCGGGAATTGGGCGATGTGAAAGCAGTACACCACCCGTAGTCGCCGTGTTAGTAAGAGCCAGCCATCGTGGCACCTCGTGATCGTTGCGAAGGTAGCAGCTCTAATGACGCCTGCTGCGAAAGCGTTCCATTTCGGGCACACTCGGATAACAAAACTGTATTGCCCACAATGTAGGCTATCAGGTGCTGCGATAAATCTGAACTTGTGTACTCTTGAGTTGGTGGTCTCCGCCGGCTGGAGTAAGTTTCGTTCTGAACGATCAGTTGTGATCATATTTCCTCCTAACCATCTGGAAGCCAATGGAAAGAGGCACAGAGGCTGCAGTTGGTTTCTAGAAAATTGCAAACCTTTCACTTGCACTTTGTTGCATAAAATCAAGGATGGTTAGATCTTTATTCTGGTACAGGACGCATGATTTTATGTTTACCCGCAACAGAGTTCTTATCAAAGAATCAAAGATGCGTGGAAAATATTCTCTCGGAAGTTTTCTAAGTATTTTACCAAGGGCTGTCAGACTACCGCAAGCTTTCTTTGCCGATGCCAGCGCACTGACTCTAATACAGAGGTTTGCTAGAAGTAGTGTCCTGAGACCTTCATCTTGAGGAACAAGAGTGAGCGGCTGCTGACTAATCTTCTGGATATCTTTACGTTCGTGCCCTATATGCAGTAATTCTACCCCATTAACTTTGAGCGAAAGATTGTTGTTAACTGACCATCTTCGAGATCCCGCAGTAGAATAAAAGACCCTTCGGGAGAGCGCAGTACACGCCACATTCTGGAACCGTTTTCACACATTAGCAGGAGGTACGTCGCTTACACATAACAAGAAAAACAACCAGCCCAATATGATTGCTTGTAGGTGGCCTCGAACATGGCAGAATGCTTACCATCGACCCTTACATAATACGTGCTGCTTGATATGTAGTGTTGGATCCTTTTACACATCTGGTTGCGGAGATTCAGCTGAACTCTTTTGAAGCCCAGCACGGCCATTCACTCAATTGAAAGCCTTGTTGAAGTCGAAGAAAACAACGTCAGCTGGGTGGCACTCCCCGCAGCCGTGGTCCAACAGTCTACTGCCACAATCAAGTTAGTGGGGTCGAGTAACTTTGTCGGAATCCGTGTTGATAAATTGTTTGGAGTTCAGTGGATTAGGGTCGTGCCATTATGCTGTCATCTATTATGCTTCCCATAACCTTGGAGTAAAACAGAAGCAGTGTTACTGGACGGCAATTGCCTGCATCAGTTCTGTCACGGCCTTTGTAGATATGCGGGACAACACGATGCTTTCGAAGGTTGGGGAGGATACCAGAGATATATGAATGTCAAAACAGCGCGGAAAATGTGGCAGCTAGCACTGCAGCTCATTCCTTAAATAGGATGAGGGTAGGCTGTCGAGGATTTGGCGACTCCTCAGGCCTCAGGCTGGGGAAATTAGCTATGGCATTACGCCCCGAAAAATCAAGGGGGACTTCTACCGCGATCGCGTGACAGGCTGGCAGGCCGCCCCGCGCACTAGTGGTCGCCAGAGACAGAGTATCCCGAGAGTCTCGTGATCACTAGCGGATACACTAAAGGGACGCAGTAGTGATGATGTGGCTGTTAGGGATTTGTAACCGAGGCACCGTCTCCACGGAACCGCTTGAGAAAGTTTGCAGTGGCTTCTGCGAGAGTCAACTGACGATAGCGACGAACTGCTGCTACCAGTGTTATGCATCAACTTCGTGCGTTTTATAAACTTCATGTGCGTCATCGGTACCAGATAACAGAATACCGTCCCACAGAGTTTTCCTCCATTGTATATGGTATTTTTTGTAAGGTTTCGGGTGGGGCATACCTTTGCTATTTCTGGAGGGAAAACAAGGGTGTGACTTTCATGATCACTTAGTTTAACCTGTCAGTGATATAGTCACAGTGTTCTTCGGGATTTGCAAATGTTTCTTTCGAAGACCACGGCGTTTCCTTCAAACGCTTCCGGATGAACTGAAGGTTGGCCCAGCAAAAGTTTCGACGAGTCAGCTTAGAATGTCAACTAATTATTAATCGCACACTTGTAGCCAGTAAATCGCTGCATGTGATCCGTTAGACCAGTCTAAAAGTGTGATTACAGAACTTTACAGCCCATGAACCAGAAGCCAATCTGCTGACGAAGTCAAGGTTTAGAAGACTGAGCCCCCCGATTATTAATACCCGACTGATTTTGAGTGCGGGTGCCTGGTGGATAGCTGTAAGTAGGGCCCAGGACCATTTCGTTGACATCAAAGATGGTTTTTGCGCCAAGCAAGAGATAGCCATGCTTGTTCAGGGAGGTTGAGGTGGCGTGAACTGGTAGGAGATCCCGCGTCAATAAGGTCCTGAAACCATCCGAAACGTAGATCACACTTCCTGCTCCTATTCCGCCAGCTCTAGCTGCGCGCGAGATTTCGCTTTTCCGTTCAGAAACATGTGAAGGTTAGTCACGACTACGTACTGTCGATGATCTTAAGCTACCTTGATCCAGCAAGCTCCAGTTACTCTGACAGCTTGTTTCTGAGGGATAGTGCATAAATGCACATGCACCACCAACTGCAGATATATATATATATGAGTGTCGGTCACTGCAAGTTGAAAGAGTGGCGATCAAAAAATGGCTGTTGTCTGAGTTAACACGACCCCTATGGGTCCTAACATCTACAAGTTTTTGGACGGAGTAATTAGTTGACGGAAGCTGACCAAGGGGCAATCTGTCGAGTTGTACTTCAGCAGGTTAAATTGATGCATTTGGTTGGCTTTCACGGCTCTGCGGCCTAAAATAGTTTTGACGTATTCTAATGTCATAATGCAGAGAGCTTTCTCTTGTTCTCCGTGTCTGCAGAACGCTTAATACCATCGCCTCATTCATTGAGGTGGACCTCACTAGTTTGGACGCTCAGTTGGAAGTCATATGTGCAGATCATTGTGGTCGTCTGATGATGCGGGTTGTAAAATCTCTCACGTTCAAAGAACGGTTACTGCACACATTGTTCTGCTGTTTAATATTGTGCCAATGCACTGTGAGGTTTTTGTTGGTATGCTGTGGGTTACTAAGCTGCAGGCGTGGCCGATTTTGCAGGCATCACTGCTGTGGTTAGTCAGTTTTTACACTTTTTTAACGGCCCACGGAACGCCGGGTTTAGTTCTGGAAAGGTCACCAAGAAGTGACTGTGGGAATGAGGATATCAAAAGTACACCTCAACATTCTGGAAGCTCTCGAGAGTAATGCAGACAGGAGGGATCGTCCATCTAGAATTATTTCATGCAACCTAAAAACCAAAGGATCGTAACCTAGTTACATTTCGAGTGCTTCACAAGCACTATGCCAACGGGCAAATTCATTTTATTTTTTAGCAGAGGTAATCGGTTTCTTCTCCTCGGTGCATTACACAATGTGATATTTTGCTGAATGATTTGGAGATAGCCGTCTGACGCGAAGTGTCCATGCCTTAAGTTTTGCTAATTACGGAACGTAGCTGCGATAAACAAGTGTAGTGAAGGAATAGGAGTCATAACAGAATTTACCGTTGGCGGTAATGCGTTCGTAAATAACTTTCTCTTGGGCTTCCGTTCAACGGCTTGGAACTAAGCCGTTTTGGCAAAGTTAGCTTGCAGAGGCTCAGTACATGAATCCGGCGAATTAGCTTGCAGTGATGAAGGGTGGCATTCAGTGATAGATGATGTTGTGGGTAATTGTTGTTAACAGATTTCCGAGGGGTTCCGCGTTTACCCCAATGATTAAATTTCGTGGGCCGGTTGTACAACTTATGCCGCCGAGTTAGTTTGGGAGGTGGATTTCTAGGTAAAGGTAGGCAGCGTAGCAGATGTGATTCGGCAGGTGGTACACAGGTACCGACGGACAGTTGTGGGTGCGTCTCTTAATCTCCGATGAAGATCTAAAGAAGGTTCTAACTCGGGTAGTTTGTCCAGAATTCACAGAAGTAGCGGGCCATTACCCTGTCGCGGCGACCGACTGCCACTAAATAGACCGTACAACTACCTAAGGGTGGGGTACTTGCGCGACCCCTTAGAATGGATGGTAAGGAGTTCGGTTGCTTACTAGAAGGGGACCGAGTCACGATGAAGAGATAACGGCACAAAGATGTACGGAAACGGAGAAATAAGGACCAACTGGACTCTTGCTAGAATAGGATAAAAAATAAAACTGGGTCAGGCGTTAGATACCATTCTTAAGTTAAGGGCTAAGAAGTCGCCTAGGGAGGGAGATCTAGGTAGAAGCGTGAAACTATCTGCAAAAGAACGGCGTCAGCAAACGAAATAATAACCCCTATAGAAAACAATTGCCGGGGAATGCACGGTAATCCGTTGTGAAATCTGCAGCAAATGCTAAAGTGCTAAAAGGACTGAAATGTATTGTCAGTTGCAGTATCACGCATTCGACTGCGATTTATGGGGCGATTCGAAGTCCCTAATTCCGAGTACTACGATATTGCAAATTTTTATCTGGTACCTAGTGCAAAAATTGGAATAATCACAGCGTGTGTTAATGACTTATATCAGTTTGTTTTAATCATTCGATAAATGAATACCACTGTAGTCTGTTTTTTTTCAATTACCGAAATGGCTTCTGTCGTCTTGGTCATTTGCGCGTTACATACTTGTTACATGTTAACGTATAAGTGCACGAATTATATATACCAACGTAATAGCTATTCATTTGTGACAGAGCGCGCTCATTTATCAGACTAATAACCAATGATATCATTTTGTCTTGAGGATATGGATAATACTACAGTTTTTAAGGCAGTCTTTGGGAGAAGTGAATTTCACGCCTTTTACAGTTTCAAGAGTGCCTACAAGATACATCAAAAATATCGGCGTTAATCACGTTCATAAGACCAACCGAGAGTCGAGAAACATTTTTTTCGTACGATAAGGTAAGGCGGTATGATGCCTTGTGAAGTGCCAAGTACAAATTATGAGAGACGTGGAAGTGCTCGCAGAGGTGCAAGACTTGTCCAATGGGTTGTTTTTTGTCCGTTTTGATAATCTAATTCTCGCGACACTTGTTGCAAATCCTGGTTTCACATTGCTCGAATGAGTGCTTGTTCGGTTGTGAGCTGTCACGGGTTAGGGCAAGAACACCCCCTAATCTCCTGATGTATGAAGCCCACCAAGCAAACCGAAAGTACACCGCGAATGAAGACGATTAGACAAGTGTGTTCGAGCACAATACATCCAATGCTGACATTGAGTAGTACGTAGCGAACGTTTATGGCTAAGTCATCACAACAGTAACATTGAAAACGGACGACGCAAGTTGAAGCCTGCAGTATCAAGTGAGATTTTCGTACGACGTCTATCTTCGGGCGTCAGAAACCCCTTGAGAAACGTTCTCAGTGACTAACCTGAAGGGCATCTTGCGCACTGTCAAGGTGAGGGCAACAGATACAAGCATATCTCCTCTGCATAAGGAACACAAATTCAGCTCTTCCGAAGTTTTCCGCGTGTGATACACGTGCACGTCGCACACGGGAAAAGCGAGCACAAATATATCTGCAGAAAATTTCTGGACACTTCTCAAGATTCAAATCACATCAATTTTTAATCGCCAATACCACGGGATATGGCCCGACCCGTGATGTGCAGGTACGTTCGCAGTAAGAAGTATTCTCCTCTATGTAGATTGTTCCACGTTTTTCGGGAAGTGATAGGGGAACACAGCCGTAAAAACGTCTGTCATGAACAAAATGGTGCGCGAGTGCGAGAAGCCCGTGTCCTGTTCGGCTACGATATTCCTTTGTCAACTCCATGTACGTGATGCTATCTAAACACATCATTGTATGGCATTCGTTTACAATGTTCTTCAGAAAACGAAGTCCATTCGTGGTTTTTTAACTAAACGGCTACAATAGACAATCGGCACGAGTAAGTTCTACTGTAACACATTCCATACTGTGGTTGAAGGCGTGATTTGAGGACCATTGGCGAACCGGCAAAAATTTATGATTTATCAGCTTTGCAATTTGCTTTGAGTGGAGCTTAAATGGGTTATTCATAAACAAGTCAATGTTGTTCACTTCAGTTGTCACTTGAATATAAGACCCGAGGATGCAAATGGACGAATAAAGAAACGGACGCATCTGATAAGCTATCTAACCAAAGCCTACGGCAGGATGTGTAAAATAGTTCCAACGTTCCTAGTTGCATATCGTACCAAGCTATTGAGAAAGTTCGCATGATGTGTGCCGTCCGATTGTTTGTCCGCATGTCGTGCGACTTATGTGACGCGAACCCGAAATACACATTACCGGTTGGTCCGCTTTTCAGTGATCCGTCTCTAGCCCTTTTAGCGAACCTGAGTATCGATACCGTTTGTAGCGCTGTACGAGACCAGATGTACATTTCGCGGGATTAATATTCCGTCTGTAATTTCGATGGTCTCTCAGACAGCATAACCGTTATTTGGAGTGTCGTAGGCAGTCTTTCGAAGGTTTTGACCGTCCTTTGATTGTCTTTTAGATGTCGTAACGGACTGCTTGGAGGACACTAATCAGACAGTCAAAGTACGTCTTTTCGCAGTAATGAACGACCATGCATGTTAAGTATACCTAGAAGGTTGTCGCTTATTCGCGTAACTTTGATAAATGAAACTATGTTAGTAAACATTTACTCAAATATCTTACGTTTGCAGCCCCGTTGGTCTTGGCTGCCGACTGCGTGGACGTTGAGGATAACGTAACAAGCAGCATGTCGACTGATAACTGATCGCTGGACCTCTAGTAACTGTGGATTTCAAGTATGGCATGTCAACGTGAAGCCTTTAACTACAGCTCGGTAGACAGCATTCTTCTTGCGATTAAATGCGATGCATGCTGGCCAAACTAATTTGACGTCGCCTACATTCTTGACATAGACTACGTACCTGTGGTAGGTACCATTAAATCTGCCGAGTTGTAACTCGATGGAATATTCCGATTTATCAGAAAGGTCGTTAACCGTGTGGCGCAAATGGAATGCGTAGTCACTTTTCAGAAATGTACTCAGATATGATCACTTGACCGACAACCCTGAGTTGACAGTTTTACGGTGAATAATCAAGAAATCGTCAGTCAACCATTTTCTTCAGATTTCCATTAGCCTCCCAAGCCTGTCTTTGGCAGTTGGACAGTGTGTGATACAAAAGGGGCAAGTAGGTGATGAAAGCTAGTGGCGATACAGAGTTTTAGAAGCTAGAAGAAAACGGAAATGCGAGCAGTCGTACCACATTAAAACACCAGAAAACACCAGGCTGACAGAATAGGCTTTGAAGATAAGAGTAGCGGTCGCCAGTGTTGTCCACCCATATAGAGCAAGTTTGGAAATTAAACAACGACTGCTATTAACTACAAGCGTCCGTCTGATGGGACCGCGAAATAAAAGCGAGTTCGATGTCACAGTTTGTGGAACCTAGCCCACAAGTACAGTTTCGAGTCAACAGGTACTTTTTCTGCTGTTGCAAAAATTTTGAAAGTTTGGGTCATATGATTCATTCAACTGTCGATCACTGGCAGTTGAGTTGTTGAAGTGCATGTTTGTCGTCTTATTTTTGGTGCGAGACGTAGTGTTGAGTTCGTTGAAGCATGTATGCATTGTTGTGGAATGTCGACCTAAATTTGTCTATAAATTTTTTGCTGTGTATGGTGAACAGTCATGAAATTTGCGCCATGAGTGTAAGTACGAAACGTATGCATACTTCGTTTTCATAGCCGCATATGCTTGCTCATCAAAGCCTTTTTGCCTGGCATTGTTCGACACAATCTCAGCTTCGTCTGCTTTTGAATATTTCACTGAACCCATTTCCCGTTGACGGGTGACCATTTACAAACTTGATTTTGGTCATTCCATTGTGAACGCCTTGGTCTGCCAGGTTGTTTGCGTCTCTGTAATTCACACCGAAGATGAGACAGCACACTCGTTATAATTCTTTCAACAGTACCCTAAAAACTGCAATCGTCTCGGTCACCTTTTCTGACGACTGGATTTGGAAGGTAGTCCCACAACTCCGACCTATTGAATAAGCGTTATTGGAATTTTGAAAAAAAAAGCACAAAGCAGAGAGATTTATCTCTAA
>LOND01001010.1:0-19171 GCA_014220965.1 Paragonimus kellicotti
GGAGAGACAGATTCTTCCCTAATGTTTACTTCCCGAACTGCAGTGAGTCGACGAAGTATAATTGATGCTAGAACCCTTGAAATGACTGGGGTCAAACTAATCCCTCTATGGTTTTCGCAAGAGCCCCGGGCTCCTTTCTTAAATATGGGAACTATTATCGAGTGACCCCAGCACGGAGGGATGGTCTCCGTCGTCCACGGCCAATTGAAACGGCGGGATAACGGTAATGAACAACGGAGTACACGCGGTCAGTCAGTCTCTTCCCATCCAACCTATCCACCCGAGGCTACCGCATGAACACAGGAAAAGACTGGCCTTCAAACAGAGCTTCTTTATGTCGCTCAGCCCGAAGACAACATGGTCACAAACCCGTTCGTATTTATAGGGTTTGCGACTAGTAACAAAGCAAAGCCAAAAAGAATGGACCAGACAAAAGTCCAGACAGTTCAGTCTGGGCGTGTAGTCAGGATGACAACAACAGTTGTCACGACGGCTGAGGACGATCGTGGAGACCGGAGAAGTACACGACTATAGCAACGGTGAAGGTCGTTGACAGTGTACTTTGTTTGTCTTGTTGTCACAATATTTTTGGGGAACTGACGACTGCCCCGACAACTGCAGAAGTTCAATATCTGCCCAACAATACTGATTGGACGTCAGTCAACCAGTCAGATCGTTCAGAACGTTTTTAAAACTTGCTGAACATTCCATTCTTTTTTCCAGGTCGTTTTTAACTTATAAATACAGTACCGTTGTACAATAATTCCGGACGGAGCGGATAAATTCTTTTTGCGCTTTCTCTTTCTAGTGTCTTGGGCTGAGATTTCGTTATGAGCAGTTGATTTATCGTTAACCTCTGCCGATACA
Source organism: Paragonimus kellicotti (assembly GCA_014220965.1). Classification (NCBI taxonomy): domain Eukaryota; kingdom Metazoa; phylum Platyhelminthes; class Trematoda; order Plagiorchiida; family Troglotrematidae; genus Paragonimus; species Paragonimus kellicotti. Next base: position 868 of record LOND01001010.1, read on the forward strand.
ACAATGCAGGCCAGTGGGCAACTTGCACACAATCGAACCTGGACACATATGCTTTGAGTCATACTTAAAAACGATAATAACAGTCGAAGACGATCGTCTCTTTAGCTTCCGAAACTTTGTGTAAGAATGTTGTCGGTTCCAATATCAAGTTATTATCGTCAACTTTAAAAGAAAAGAAAGGGAAATGTGGACGTGGAGTCTTGGTACGTTTTAGTGCTACTTTTGTTTCCGATGGAAGGTCTGCGTTCCGGTTGTTGCAGGCAGAGTAACACGCGCAACGATGGTACCTTCAGAATGTTTTGTGAAAAAGCCAGCTGCGTATGGTCCGGTAGTATTACAGTTTGGTCACTCCAACGGTTTATTCCTTAACCGAATCTATTCATTCTACCGTATATGAAGTACGTCTCTTTACTATCGACACAGGTTTGTTTCCTGTGGTATCCAACCGACTGCCGGGGTCCCCAAAGAACGAAATTCAAATGGCCGATTGTGTCAGTCGCATTAAGCATTTTCTCGGATCGCACATACCTAGGTAATAACCTGGCTTGTTATGCCACTTTGCAGTGTTGGTGGACTGCTAAGCGGGTTTTACTCTTAAGTCATTAACTTCGACTAGGATATCCGGAGAAGACGCAATCTCTTATTGTTCTGTGTGGGGTTCCATAAGTCGAACTATGTGTAGCGTAAATATCCGGGAGTGTAAAAGGTTACTCTGGCATATACTTTCTCTGGGATGGTACTTTATGCCATTTTATGCTCAAGATCCTCTCAGGAGCGCACTCTGTAGCATTCACATGAAACTTCTAGGACAGACGAACGCCTCAGATATTGCCTAACAGTCGCACAATTCAGTTAGCTTGCTCCAGGAGAGAAACAGCCAGATGATAAGACTTTCTCCTCCGGGCGTAACGCAGTGGCGGTGATAAATGCTGCTTACGGTCATCATTCTTCCGATACTGCAATTCAAATGAAATTCCGCTGCGAGAGGATCACTACACGTAGTTCAGCCGTGGGCAAAAATTGCTTATGTAGCAGTCAGTTGTAGGTAGAATCACTTCATTAGAAGTTTTCGTGGATAATACAGCAAATACACGGAGTCGGATTGTGCTTTCTTTCGTACTTGCTTTGTCGTCATCTTAGAGATCATGCATTCATAAGATGATGTTGTGAGTCAAGAAATCGAATAGCGCAAGGACTGTATGTTCGGAAAATCAACCTAGAGGGTATAAGCTTCAACACCACAACAAACGAAAAACTCATAGGCATATAACATTGATCCAAGGACGTCACGATTGCTAAGGTGGCTAATGCTCTGCTCATGTACGGAGAAAAACACAATTACGTGCCAACGTGCATTCAGATGTTTCTCCTCGTAGTTACCCTGCGTTACTTCAATACCCAAACACATGCTCATGCCTCACTACTGAACGGTAGCATAGAGCGATCGCTCATCCTCACTACAACACTCCTCGCAAAGATTGTTCCAGCTGCAACAAAAGTTGTTCCGGTTCTCTTCGTCCCCATAACGATCTGCCTACCGGTCTCGGTTATGTCTATATATTTGGTGTGCATTCTTTTCTCATCGGGGTATCATACTTTTCACAAAACTGGTTTCCGTGGACTTGATGCTGATGTTTCTCATTCTTAACCAAATACTGAGCCGCGACGTTCCAATTACTGCATACTGTCCCCTCTACCTTGCGATAGAGTTCCTAGGTCCGGGTTCTCTTGCACCCGGACTCCGTCGGTCTCTGTACTTAACTTTCGAACCAATTTCAAACACTGCACTCCGACCCGACAACCTTGCAGTTGATTGCTCCTTGGAAACTTCTTCTGAGCTTATCAATTCTGCTTGACTGATTCCCGATGTCCTGTTAACTGACGCTTGTTCATCCGTCGGCATCCTAATAAGCCGATCTCTTGATCAACTGGCAGACATAACACGCGTCCATACATTAATTCGTACGCAGTTGTCTTCGTTGTTACTTGTGGCAAACAGCAGTGGGCCAATAAAACCCATGGTAACGTTTCCTTCCAAATTCATTCTTTCGTTGCCAACCACTTTTTGATTGTACGACTGTTTCTTTCCGTCATTCCGTTTAATTGACGAGGGTATGATGTGCGGATTTCCTTGATTCCCAAACGCTCCGAACAGTTCCGAAACTCTTCACTTTCGAAGCAGGGACCTTGATCAGTCAGTATGCTTCGCGGTATTCCATGGTCTGCAACGATGTGTTCCATCACCGCCCTGCATACAGTGCTTGCACGCTGATCGGATATAGCGACCGTAAAGCCAAACACGATCCAGAAACTGTCGCAACGTGTTCATCGTGGTCGGTCCCGGAGTAACTTCGATCGTCATCAGTTTCTTCGGCAGTAGTTGGACCTCGTCTTGATCAACCTTGTGACCGAGCAATACTACCGTTCGTCTCGCCAGCTGCAACCTTGAACTGTTGGTCTGTGGGCCGGCTTTTTAACTTTTCTGCAACATGGCTGAAACATGTAGCGTATGTTCTGTCTCACTGGCGCTGTAGATGACGATATCGTCTCCACAGACAACAGTGTTGTGCAATCCGTCCAGTACCTTCAGCATCAGTCGTCTGAACGTGGAAGGGGCATCCAACAGTCCAAACGACATACGTTTGAAACGATACTTGCTTTTCTCCCACTGTGAACGCCGTTTTATCTCGGTCCGATTGCTTGATTGGAACCTGCCAATATCCGGACCGCAGGTCTAACACTGTAAATATCCTGGCGTTCTGTAGCTTATCGAAAATCTCTGCCACCGCTGGGACTGCTACGACTTTATTGACCGTAATCTCATTGAGCCGTCTGAAGTCGACACAAAATCGAAATTTACCATTGGGCTTCCTAACCAACAAGACGGGGGAATTGAACGGGCTATCAGCTTCCTCGATGATTTCCTCCTTCAGCATGTCCTTCACTTGTCGTTCAATTTCCGGCTGTAGGTGTATTAGGAGTTCTTCTGGGACCGAATGGTCGAAATCGCCTTGGCTCGACATGGATTACTTGTTCAATTCAGTCACAATAATCGTACGGGTTACGATCTGTAGTGAACAATTCTCGAAATGTGCGTGTTACTTCATTCAGCAACCAGCTGTGACACGTTGGTATCGATCTATGTGCATTCGCCTCAATTTGTCCAAACTGTGGCTTGCGCTTTCTCACCAATGGAACCACACCATACTTCGTTACGAGTTCATCATGCTTCAAATCAATCATGGCCTCAGCGCGATCAAGAAAATCCGCCCCCAATATGGTCTGACGTGCGTCGGGAGAAATGACAAAAGTCTATTTGATTGTGTGACCACCAATTCGGACATCATATTCTGCCAGGCCACTGACTTTGGAAGTAAATCCACCGACTGTTCAAACGACCATCGCACACGGCTGGAACAATCTTTCCTGGCCTCGGCTCCAATCACTGAAATCAACGCCCCAGAGTCAATCAAACAACACTCCGGGCTGGCGTTGATTTTCACCCTGGCCTCGACCATCATCTTATCAATCGCACCTATTGCTGGATTTTCCTTTCTGAATAAAAAGTTAGCGAAAAATTCATTTAAGTGCGGCTTTTTCCTGCCCAGTGGGCAAAACCTTCGCTAGTGTCCACATCTTCCGCGTGTGTAGCATACGTCACTGCGATTTCCCTTCTCCTCCCTCTTCGTCACATTCAAAGTCGCCGCATTCTGAGTCAACTTTTCCACTACGTTTCGAAGGTCGTTTGGTTCACTTGGTACTCTTATCTTCAGCCCGTTAATCGTCATGGAGTTTTACTCCAACTGTCAAGCTGCTGAAATGTTGCTGATTCCCGGTGGCTCGTTCTAGGAGGTAGAAGTGGCTTTGGAGGCGAATCTTCCGAAGCTTGATAATTTCTTGGGTACAGACTCTCGCCGTCTGTTTTTAAAGATGGTGGTGAGGTTGTTCACAGAACTGACAGCATTCTTTCAGACTATTTGGGATCCTGAATGAATGCCTCGCGCCTGACACTTACAGTCATTCATGCTCCCAAACGAGAGGTGTTTATGTGTACGTGCTAGCTGCTTATGCGTCCCACGTTCGTGCTTGCAATCCTGCGTCCTTACCGCTGGCTGTTCCTTAATCTATCAACAGCGCATTCCTCCACATACTTATGGATGACTACGCCAATTGTGAACGTCAGACATTTTTTTGCATTCCCACAGTCACGCTTAGGCTGTTATGCTATTACTAATCGATTGATTCAGCGTTTTTTCTGAACGGTGATACTAAGGCGATCTACAGTTACCTTGACAACAACGAGTCGTCTGTGTAGCTCCCAGCACGTCCAGACCACTCATTGGTCGAATTTTTTGTCGTCTCACCAAACCTAAAGGAGGGGAGATGTCTGAAACAGACAAGATTGCGCCCCGATCATTTGCACACTTATCACATTCTCAGACAATCATCTGCTACGGTCCCTTCAAACTGCAAATCCGCCTTCCATTCAGCGTTCTGTGGATGTACCTGTTCGAGGAGATCGAGAAAAGTATGTCTGTGCACTTCTGACAGGATGATACTTCGTGTGACTGTCTGGAGGGTTTTCATCACCTCGTGGTGTTCGTCAGTGTCCTGTTTAACTTTGATACGGACAACACTTTAAAAGACGCCCTTTACAAAATAAGTCATCTGTGAGTTGAGTTTCATCCCAGTGGTAAGTTGACTGTCACACGGTATGCTGATAACACTGTCCTGCGTAGTATCGTTTCAGAAGTTATGCAAATCATACCAAATCAGCTTGGTTATCTGGTCGACTTGCACGCAATGCTAACTTTAAACAAATGCTTTCACTTTATTATGGGCTGTCCGCATGAGACTATCACTTCAACTGGCTGGGCTGTAACATAGACAAGTGGATATAGGCCAGAATAACGAACTCACGTGTTGTCTTTGGTAATTTTCGTCGAAAGGACGCGTTTGTCGTTGGTTTGGAGGATGTATAATGTCCATGTGCGATCCATCTCAATCTGTAGTTCAGAAACTTGGCTTTTCCTGTGCAACGTTATGTTGAAAATTGTGATTAACTCTGTTAACTTGTGTGCATCACACGGGATGACCACATAAGCAATGAGGCCGCTCACATGCGCGTATATCGAAGGCCTTCAAATACTCGATCGGTTGGTCGGATAACCCACATTGCGCCTGCGGTCGTTTACTCTATATGCCAGCTGAACGGTTATCGCACAGGGCAGCATTCGCCGAGATCAACGGTCGTATATAATCATGATATGCTCAGGCAGCGACGTGCTTACCACTCATTTCAAGTTGATAGGTGCCACTTACAAAGTTAGGGACTTTGTGATCATTTGGAAATATTGTGGTCAACGTACTCGCAGTTGTCAGTTATCTTCTCCCCTTCACGTTTTTCCTAGAAAATTCCCCAGCACTATTGCATTAAGTGAGTGTTGAAGCCACAGCTCCATCCCGTCAGGCTCATGGCCGTTTATGCATACATTTGAAACGGCTACCTTTGCAAATCCGTGTGTTCCCCCTGCACTTGTCCGCCGCAGACAGTACTGGCATGACATGAAAAAAGACGTAGAGAGATTTTAAGGAAATCCTAAAACCGTTGGCACTGAATTCGGTTACAACGAGTAAAAATCGGTTATATAACCGATCAATCTCAGCAGAGGCGACATCCAATACAGAAGTGCAGCAACAATCAATAATAGGCACTATAGCCTATACAAATTTTCAGCTTTAAACAGCATCCGTTGGTGTCCTGCTTTTGGTTGCTATGTCTTTCGACAGAAATGCGCTTGGTTGTTTGTTTGCAAGGTGTAGGCACCTTGATGTTGTATGTTTGAATATAGACGTAGCTATTTTTAGTAGTTAGGTCCCCTTCCCTCCCTTTCTTTTTTTTCTTCTCTCTTCCTATATAGGGTTTTTTTTCTCGTGGTTGTGTGGCAGTTAAGCATCAGTGTGAACCACTGATGTATTGCTGTCTATGGTGATGATGAAATGCGCAGAATGACAGGTAGATGAACGAATGTAGAAGAAAAAAGGCAGTCAAACGGCAAATTTACCGTGAATGGCTCTACGAAAAAATAATTGCCATTAACGAAAGCGTCGCCATGGCCGAGTTTTCCTAACAGAGATATGGACGGTCGTACAGTTCTTAACCAATTGAACGGCACCAAAGGTCACTATGATTTGTGATCCTTTCAAACTCACATTCAATCGACTATACGCAATTTTAATTGACAACAATGAGGGGTAACCCTGATCTGACTGGTAACATGGGTTAATCCATCAAACTTATCGCAGAGAACTGTGACGAACAAGTTTTCTCGATAACCCACCATTCGATCAGTGTGGTTGGATGGTCTCGACGATATGAAAACAGTATAACGACGGAAAGAAGTTCAATAGAAGACCGCTACAACATTCCCGAAGCCCAGAACCTGGCTAGTTAAACGACAGTGTTAAAAGAGAATAGTTTTAAGTTCGACAGATCGCTGTCGCACGCTGAGCTGCCGAACCGGGAAAACCAGAATAATGGTCTGGGCAGCACTAGACAACCGCAATTTATTGAAAAACCGCACGCTTTTACGGAACGACAGTATTTACGATTGCTGTTGGGCGACAAGCGTTCTTACGTTTTGATTGGCCAGTTCGTTGCTACGTTCCACGACCTTGCATCGAGCAACTCAGTCGTTTGAATCTGATACGCATTCAAACAGCAGCTGATCGCCGTTTTTGATTGGTTGGCGCCGATCGACCACAATTCCGTCTGCAGCAGCTTGTGCGCGAACTCTGATTGGCTGAACCTTCTCCAACCAGGAAACCGTTCCAGTCCAACCTCACTGTACACTGTACTCATACCCACACAACTGACGGTGCACGACAGCTTGTCTCCGTCGTAAACGAGTGGGACGTACTTTGGACGATTTCAGGTGTCACCGGATGTCGTGGCTCATATTATTCTACCTGGTTGAATAGCCGGGTAATACCATGAAGGTTTAGTTCCGGTGACGAAAACGGTCGAACCCATACACGTGAACAAAATTGAGAGTGGAACCACTGATTAGAAAAGTTCTTTGGCCAGCTGTGTGAATATTCCGAATTGGTAGGTCCGCGTATTATATTTCGAAGACAAGTAAACGATTGTGAGACGGTTAACTTGATGCACAAAAGAACGGCAGCTACAGGTGTTTGAACAGCAATGCTGTACGGTTTGCCACTCGAATTCACAAGGCCTTCAAAAATATACAGCGAATGATAAACAGACTGATTAGTCCTGGCATAGCCTGGACAGACATTTCCACTTTATGTACGTCAAGAATCTGCATATTGTTGTTTCTGATACAATTGTGCCGATGACGCCGGATGAACAAACTCCATACAATGGATGCACAAACCATAACCCCAATTATTTGCGAACTTTAAGATTTGGGATAGAAACACCGGCCTTGCACATGATCTCAAACAAACTATCGATCGTTTCGCGTCAACCACAAGTTCACCATTCAACCCTCATATCGTCACTGTTTTTCTACTGAATCTAAATGTTTCGTTAGCTTGGGTGTGTGATGCGCACAATTCAGAAAGCCTTACGTCATCATCATCATAGACAGCAATACATCAGTGGTTCACACTGATGCTTGACTGCCACACAACCACGAAAAAAATTCCTATATAGGGAAGAAAGAAGAAAACAGAGGAGGGGAGGGCAAGTGGACCTAACTACTAAAAATAGCCACGTCTATATTCAAAACATTACAACATCAAGGGCCTACACCTTGCCAAAACCAAATCTGAGCTGTGTCGTGAAAGTAAGGCGTGATAAGGACTCTATGAGTCGCGAGGTCCCCAGCCCGGGAGACGAACCCGATCTATAGTGACCAATCCCTTCATAAACGATTTCATTTGTCTACGCCAGGTTATCATCTGTCCACCACACACCTTGTGCCAATTGGCCGCAGCGTCGGCAAACAGTGCTCGGTGTGGCAAACGACTAGCTGGCATCCTTAGTACATGACCTAACCATCTAAGTCTGTGCAAATGTAGCGACTGAACAAAAGAACTCGTTTGACAATCAGTGCCAAACACCCGCTTCCTAACCTCCTCGTTGCTTACTCGCTGGTGCCACCCGATACGAGCGATTGAACGCAGACATCGGTGGTCAAATACCTGAAGACGGTTCACGTCCTCTACCCTGAGTGGCCAGTTTCGCTGCCGTAAAGTAATACAGCCCTCACTGTTGTCTGATAAACGCGACCTTAGTTAGAGAAATACCTCTCTGTCGCCATAGGTGTCTCAGATTAGCGAACACCGCCCTAGCCTTGGAAATACGCGCTTCTATTTCATTCCCTACACCTCCGCCGCCGTCGCTGATGCAGCTTCCCAGGTATACAAACCGGTCAACAATCTCCATGACTTCATTATCTAACATTAAATCTACGTGATCACAACAATCTTGCAGAAGCACTTTGCATTTTGAGGCTGCAAAGCGCATTCCGAAGTACTTAGCAGAACGCGAAATAGCGTCCAGTGTTGTTTGTGCCGCTTGAAAGTTGTCAAACAGCAATACCTTATCGTCAGCATAATCAAGATCAGTCAGTCTTTCACCAGGTAGGAGGTCCACGCCGGCATCTTGTGAGTGCCGCAGACAGTCCTCCATTATTTCGTCTATGACGAAATTGAACAAAAATGGTGAAAGGGGATAGCCTTTGACGTACGCCGCTCCTGGTGCTGAAACTGTCAGACAGTTCACCGTAAACCCTAACCTGAGCTGAAGTATGGGAATAAAGCGCCGACAGTATGTTCACATACTTAGTCGGTACACCCTACGTTTAAGCGACTCTAAAAGTGTAGATCGGTCCACCGAATCGAACGCACCTTTATAGTCCAGAAATACGGCGATTGTTGGCCGGCGGTACACATGACGCTGCTCCAGAATTTGACGAAGGGTAAAAATGTGATCTATACAACCCCGCCCAGGGAAAACCCTGCCTGTTCTTCCCTAATGTTTACTTCCCGAACTGCAGTGAGTCGACGAAGTATAATTGATGCTAGAACCCTTGAAATGACTGGGGTCAAACTAATCCCTCTATGGTTTTCGCAAGAGCCCCGGGCTCCTTTCTTAAATATGGGAACTATTATCGAGTGACCCCAGCACGGAGGGATGGTCTCCGTCGTCCACACAAGTTGAAACAACTGAGTCAATGCCTCTACTAACGCCTCTCCACCTTCTTTGAAAGTGCCGGCATGAGATCATCTGGACCAGCAGCCCTATTACGATTAAGAGCCGAAATGGCAATTGCGAACCTCAGTCTCAGTGGGTGGTTCCAAATCTACCGACCAGGGTGCTACATCACAAGTTTGTGGCGGCAACACAATAGAAGCAGCAGGCCAACTAAATTGACCCTCAAAGTGTTCCGCCCAACGCTCTAACCTTCTGGACTTATTACAGACTAGTGTACCATCTACCTCGCTGATAGCTTCACTGACCGACGGTCGCCTGGGACCAGTGGCACGGATCAGCTTAAACAGTTTACCGATGTTCCCTGAGGCAAATGCGGTTTCCATTTCCTTAACTTTTTCCACTAACCAAGCCTCACGATCAGCCTTTAGACTACGTTTCAGTTTCCTACGGATATCTCTTCTAGACTTGTTATGTGAACTACCAGAAGGAACCTTCCGTCTGGCTTCTAACAACTCCAGGGGTCCAATGTTTGTTTAACCCATGTACCCCTGTGCCGCATGCTACAGTACCTGCTTTCTGAATGGCCTGTGAGATTTGAGTCCAGCAGCTATTAGGATCTTCGGAGTGAGTACCACTAAGGCAGCTTTCTAAGCTGGTTTGGTAATTATGCCTTACCGATGGTAAAGCCAGTTTCTCAACAGCTAACGTTGCTGTCGGTGGGGTCGTTGCCCAGCAAAAGTGAAGAACAAAACGGCAACGTACCAACGCATGATCTGAATCCAAGCAGTGTTGAATGGAACCCCGCCACCTATAACTAACGGCTATGTGGTCTATCTGAGACCAGGCCTGATTCGGAGGCGGGCGCCAAGTATAGCATTGACGTGCACGATGCCTAAAACCAGTACTGGCTAAAAATAGCTTATGCTCAGCGCACAGCTGCAACAATCGCCCACCATTATCTGATCGATGTGATGCTATCCCAAACCTACCACCTAAACGAGATTCGGCTTCACCAAGGCGACCGACCTGGGCATTCATATCTCCGGCCAGAACGACTATATCAGAGCCACGTGTCGACCGAAGGAGAGTGGCCAGATCCGAGTAAAATGCGTCCTTGACGCCGATGTCACTACAGTCAGTAGGAGCATAAGCAGACACAATGAATAAATTTCTGAAAGTTTTGCGTCTAGAGCTGGTTTTAACAGAACCTGCCAAGCGGACAGTCTACTGTTAACAGGAATCCAATCTACTAATGCGGCTGCGGCCGTCGTGCTGAGGAACTATACCTACCCCAGCCTGACCTGTAACGTTGGCTGTGGAGTCATCCGAAGTGTAGAACCAGTGCGGGTGCTGTTAGTTCCATACGTTGACTACTGTCATGGATTCTAGTCTCCGAGATACAGCAGACATCAACGTGCAACGAGTCTAGCGTTCGTGCGAGAGCGGCCTGCTGACCTATCTGTTTTAGCGTGCGAACGTTGAAGGCACCTATATTAATTCGCATTCTAGGTCTAAGCAAGGGACGAGGGAGGCCTGAAGCTGAATGGCAAGAGACGGAACTTACCGGCTCAGTGTTACTACAGTTAGCTACATCTGTTGTGGGACCTGTAGTCATCAGAAATGGAGGTGGGGAGGGGCCTATGTGGGGGAGGGGTCAGCAGTAGCATGTTTTCGCCTATCCACCTGCAGCAGATAGGGCGACCCGGTTTATACTGCGAGACGGCCGATGCAGTATGGAATTACTTGTGTTGTGAATATTCATGGTTGTGTGTGGGCTGAGATACTGCCAGGACGCCCAGACCTAGACAGGAGAACGATTAGGGTTCTCAACCAAAGCCTTTGGCTCAAAAGCCTGTACCGCAAGGCAGCGGTTGGGTGGCAATGTACCAGAACTGGTACTTTTTCCGGAAAAAGATGCCAACCTTCTTCCAACCCCCAACCTGGAGGACCAGGAGACTGGTTTGTCAGACCTCTACCCATTGGCCTGCCTGGTATGAGTGACTCTATCGGTGTGGTGACCACACCGTCCAGTTTAGCCCAATAGGTCATCGAGATGCGCAAGCCGTCACACCACGTCAAGGTCCAGTCTCGTTGTGACACCGTGAATGGCATTGCTGAGTTATTTTTTCCCAAAAATGACTGAATGATGAATAAGGATTCTTTGCGTTTTTGTTTTATATTATGTAGTAACAGCGAACGTCAGTCTTCATGTGCAAGCATGCTAAAGGGCGTATAGGAAAAAAATGAAGCACATGAGAACTTTACACCGTACCACGAGGGTGAATCGTGATCTGAAAGACAATCAAATGGTCGGCGGGAAGTAGCAAAAAATCCAGCGCCTCTAGAAAAATCAAACACGGAAACTTTCACCGCATCCGCAAGTTCCCTTCACATTCGGATTATTGAAAACGAATTCACTAGCCAGTAATCCGTCTTGGAAATCCATTTCAGTGCCTAGTAATGTTAACTGAGCTCTCCGATCGAGGAATAACTTGACACCATCTTGTTCAACAACCTCGTCACTGGTTTGTTGATCCTGCTTGCAGAATTCTAAAGTATACGATAGTCCATTGCAGCCGCGAGTTTTTACCCCAATGCGAAGACCTACCGCGTCAGGTTGCTTTTGAAGAAGCTCGTGTACACGAGCAACCGCTGCTTTCGTAAGAACAAGTGGCGCCTGTCGACCTGTCAGCGGTGACTTTCGAGGGCGATTGGTGGTCTTCACGGCATTGGATATGACTTGGCCAGAGGAGGGAGCGCAGCTGGTTGAATGCAACGTTCGAGAAAGAATGACAACCCTACGGAGTACGGTGTAGCGAGCCAAACCAGGAAATGCTGAGTGCATTGCAAAAGTGAAGTGTATTACTGAAAGGGAAAAAGCACTTTCGATAACCGTCAGTAGTGAAAAAACAATCAACAATAAAGAACTTCGGCACTCTTAACTAACACGGAGGACCCTACTCAAATAGAAATTAACCAAAGAGCTACAAGCTTTTCAAAATGAAAAACATTCGCGACCTGCCGCAATTTTGGTGTTTAAAAATGCTAGTTGTGAAAGGTACTAAGATTGTGTTTGCTCTTGCTGGGGCTTATCGGTAATATCATCATCATCATCATATCAGCCATGAGCCTGACCAAAAGGTACTGTGGCTCGGGCTGCCGCTCACCTCAACAGTGACGTGGAATATCCTAGAAGAAAACGTTACTAAGAAGGTTGAAAATTAATAGAAGTCTAAGCGGAAGAACTAGAAATGGTATGGATGCAGGTACGCCATTGACTGCGACACGCCGCATCACCACCATCATAGACAGCAATACATCAGTGGTTCACACTGATGCTTAACTGCCACACAACCACGAAGAAGAAAAAAAACCTATATGAAAAGAAGGAGGAAAAAGAGGAGGGGAGGGGGACCTAACTACTAATAAAATAGCTACGTCTATACTCAACTAGCGGTTTGAGTGATCACGAGGACCCCATCCAGGCAGGCGACACCTACCCACTTTACTCAGTGGAGCAGTCAGGGTTTCATATTTCGTGACCACGTTGTTGCTTGACCACCATGTGGTTTCACCCAACTGTTGGTGGCCTCAGTATATAATGCCCGGTACGGTAAACGCTCAGCTGGCATGCGGAGTACGTGACCTAACCATCGCAACGTGAGTAGTTGACCAATTGATCGCGCATCCCGAGCGTTCCGGAATACGCGCCGGCGAACTGCCGCATTGCTCACGCGATCAGTCCACTTAATGTGGGCTATTTGGCGGAGACAACGATGGTCAAATACAGCAAGCTTGTTGATATCTTCCTTGCGAACAGGCCACGTTTCCGAACCATAGAGCAAAACAGAACGTACACAAAGCATTATATACTCTTCCTTTCAGCGACAATCGAACGTCTTTTCGACGCCACAGATGACGCAGGTTGGCAAAGGCAATATTACGAGATAGTGCTACCCAATTATGTGAAACTGTCCACAGTCTCAAGCGGATTACCTGCAATAAAAAGTAGGAGTGGAAATGCCCCAGTCTTGAAGTAACACTTTGCACTTTGAAGGTGCGAAGCGCATTCCATACAAACCAGCCCGGTCACTCACCTTGTTCAGCATGGTCTGCATGTCTTCGGCAGAGGGGCTAAGTAAGACAATGTCGTCCGCGTACTCCAGATCGGTCAACCTTGCGTTTCGAAGAAGCCCAACATCAAATTCACCGAATTTCTCAAGCGCACCCTCCAGAATGTCATTCATGACAAACTTGAACAAGAAAGTGAAATCGGACACTCTTGACGAACACCATTAGAAGTGATGAACGCCCGAGACAGTTGTCCATAAACTTTCACCCTGCTTGCAGAGTGAGCATACAGTGATCTCAACAGATTCACGTATTTCCTGGTACTTCTTTATCTGCAGAACAACAGTTTGAGGCGTAATGACGCAACCAAGCGAAGCAGGCCATTCAGGATAAAAAGACTAAAACCGTCTCCAGATATTGACCGACGATTGTCTGCGTTCAAGTGCGCATCGTATCGCGGTGGCACCAGCGAGTTAAGCACGAGGAGTGTTAGGAAGCGGGGTGTTTGGCGGCTGATTGGTCAAAGCAGTGCCCTTGGTTCAGCTTCACGCGTACATTTACCACAGATCTTATTATGTAGGTCATGTAACTGAAGGAGGATGCCAGCTAGCCGTTTGCCACACCGAGCACTGTTTGCGGACGCTGCGGCTGACTGGCGCAAGGTGCGAGGTGGACAGATGATGACCTGGCGTAGACAAATGAAATCGTTTACGAAGGGGTTGGTCACTGTAGGTCGGGTTCGTCTCCCGGGCTGGGGCCCTCGCGACTCACAGAGTCGGTGGCTTGAGACGTTAGGTGAGATGGCGGCTAATCGAGCTCAGTGGCGTGAATGCTGTCGTTGTTGGCCGGTCTGGTGAAGTGAGTGCAGCTTATATGATGCGGGCAGTGAAAGCCGGAGGAGCGTGTTACGCTGATGACACGCTTACTTCACTCACAGCTCGGTTGTTTGTTTGCAAGGTGTAGGCGCCTTGATGTTGTATGTTTGAATATAGACGTAGCTATTTTTTAGTAGTTAGGTCCACTTCCCCTCCTTTTTTCTTCTTGATCTATTTCATATTAAGACTTCGTTTTTTTTTCTTTGTTCTTACGTGCGGTTGATGTCGCAGTCAAGCGATCAGTGTGACACCTGAGTGTATTCGCTGTTTTGATGATGATTGATGAATCGCCTGACGGAATGAGTGAGAGATCAATGACATGAGAATGCGTAAGGAAGCAAACTCAATCCGAAAGCAGCTCTTCAGATCCAAAAAGACCAAAACCGCCTCGGCTACCGTATAAGCAGTACCATTCCCAGATCGGTCGAAAGGGTTAATAAATTGATCATACTCTGCTCACTCACTCGGCTCGCATTCGGAATCCTGAATGCTCTGCACGCACTGAGAATCCATGCTGCTAGGGACGACTTAGCTGAGGACCGACGTACACAAAACATTCGATTCACGACGATTTGACTCTATCATCATCAACATCATAGACAGCAATACGATGTGGTACACTGATGTTCGATTGCGAAACTAACACCCAAAAAAAAATTCTATATAGGGAGAAAGAAGGAATAACAGAGAGAGCGAGAGGTCAAGTGGAACCTTAACTACATAAAAAGTAGCCACGGTCTAATTTCAAAATACAACATACAGGCGCGCTACTGACTCGCTTGCAAACAACCAACCGAGCTGTAAAAGTAAGGCGTCATCAGCAAGACAGCTTCCTTACGGCTTTCACTGTCCCGCATCATTAAGTGCACTCACTTCACAGACAACTCGGCAAACAACGACAACATTCACGCCACTGAGCTCGACTAGTCGCCATATCATCTACTCTGTGAGTCGCACAGGAGGTCCCCAGCCCCGGGAGACGAACCCGATCTATAGTGACCAATCCCTTCATAAACGATTTCATTTGTCTACGCCAGGTTATCATCTGTCCACCACACACCTTGTGCCAGATTTGTCGCGCAGCGTCAGCGGGCAAAACATATGCATCGGTGGTGGCGAAAAACGAACCTAGCTGCCATTCTTAGTGACATTTGACCTTAACCATCTAAGAGTAGTTGCAAATGCTTGTGACTGGACAAAAAACTCGTTTGACAACATCGAGTGCCAAACACCGCTTCCTAAACCTCACGTGCATACTAACTCAGTGGTGCCACGATAACGAGCCGAATTAGACATGAACGCAGACATCGGTGCGCCAAAACTGAAGACACGGGTCATTCACGTCCTTCTCTCGGCTAAAGTTTGCTGAAGCGGCGACCGACAGCTACGTTTCGCGTTTTCGCTGTCTCCCGCTCAACAGTAACACAAGAACCCCATCAAGGGTTGTCCGCTTACACCGTCGATAAAAATACCGGTGCGAACCCATAAAGACTCATCGTACAGACCGTCGTTGCAGCAAGAGACACAAGACTCCTAACCCCACTACCATTCTGCAAAAAACCGACCCCATACACTGCTGACCATACTAACCAGCAAACATGGTTAGCTAACACACCGCCACCCAGCACCTGCTGGAAGTTACGCCCGCTTCTTGTCAAATTTCATTCCCTACACCTCGCTTGCCTTCCCGTGCACTGAATGACACGCTATACGCCAGGTATAACAAACCGGTCAACAATCTCCATGATTTCATTATCTAACATGAAATCTACGTGATAACAACAATCTTGCAGAAGCACTTTGCATTTTGAGGTTGCAAAGTGCATTCCGAAGTATTTAGCAGAACGCGAAATAGCCTCCAGTGTTGTTTGTGCCGCTTGAAAGTTGTCAAACAGCAATACCTTATCGTCAGCATAATCAAGATCAGTCAGACTTTCACCACGTAGGATGTCCACGTCAGCATCTTGTGAGTGCCGCAGACAGTCCTCCATTATTTCGTCTATGAAGAAAGTGAACAAAAATGGTGAAAGGATACAGCCTTGACGTACGCCGCTTTCCTGGTGCTGAAACTGTCAGACAGTTCACCGTAAACCCTAACCTGAGCTGAAGTATGGGAATAAAGCGCCGACAGTATGTTCACATACTTAGTCGGTACACCCCTACGTTTAAGCGACTCTAAAAGTGTAGATGGTTCGATCTGTTGTGTGTTGGTTAGATCGGTTCCTACGAATCGAACCGCATGTTTAGTCCAAAATACGGCGTTGACTGCGGCAAGCAGGCGGTACACATGACGCTGCTCCAGAATTTGACGAAGAAGGTAAAAATGTGATCTATACAACCCCGTCCAGGGCGAAACCCTGCCTGTTCTTCCCTAATGTTTACCTCCCGAACTGCAGTGAGTCGACGAAGTATAGTTGATGCCAAGACCCTTGAAATGACTGCGTATGTTATGTTGAAAAGCATTTCCCAAAGTAAGAAACGTTAACGTACTCCGCAAAACCTACTGACTTGCGAAACTCCCTACCAAGACGATTATGCCCGGAGGTAGGGGGAGCAGGGGTTGGGGTTGTGGAAGTGTCGATAGCCGCAGGGGGTTTGGAAACGGGGTTTCTGGCGAGGAACTTTACTTGTCGACCGATGTGGTGCTGATGATTCCTCCATAAATGCTGGCTTTCAGCTTGCCAACAGAAACTACCTCGCGTTTGCAGTTGTGGCTAACGGTGAAGATTTTCGTCTGTTGTGAGGATACGATAGGGACGGGTGTATGGGAGTTGTACTGGTCGACGAAGGTCGTCCGTACAAACAAAAGTATGTGCGCACGAGAACAGTTTAGCGGGCACATGCTCCCTAGGCTGCACGGGGCGTAACTTTTGCATGTGGTGCGCCAAACGAGCTGCGTGGTTATCGTAATCGTACAGTGTTGAAGGTGCGGGTGAGACGAGTTCACCTGGTAACCTAAGTGTGCAACCAAAAACTAGTTGGGCTGCAGTAGCGTTTAAGTCCTCTTTGACCGTGTTGCGCAGTCCTAAAAGTACTAGTGGAAGTGCCTCTTTCCACGAAGGATTAGCATGGGCACTTAGAGCGGCTTTTAATTGACGATGAAGACGTTCAACCATCCCATTTGCTGCCGGATGGTAAGCCGTAGTACGAATGTGCTTGCATCCTAGCGTATTTACGAGAGCTGCGAAATGTCCTTCAAAGTGCGATCCACGGTCTGTGGTCACCACTGCTGGACAACCGAATTGCGCCACCCAACGTTCCATGAATGCGCTGGCTACCGTTTCTGAAGAGCAGTTAGGTAGCGGTATGGCTGCGGGCCATCTCCTGAAGCGATCGACACATAGATGGAGCCATTTGACGGTGATAAGGGATCCAATAGATCGACGTGCATGTACTGAAAACGTGCGTCTGGCTAGCGAAAAGTGCCACCGTACGGTGGATTCTGGAACGTTGGCATTGGAGACAAGAACGGCTCCAATTGCGGACATCGTGGTTTACCTTAGGCCATACGAAACGTTCAGTGACAAGTTTAACTGAAGCGCGTATGCCAGGATGAGACAGATTGTGCAGTGTATTGAACACTGCGGCGGAAAGATGCGGGCACTACGGGCGCGGTTTGCCCTAAGAAGTGTCGCAGGGGATTGTTCCCTCTGACGATGTCAGAGGTACAGGCTGGGTTTTGAGAGAGCTATTTTGACGAGGGTGCTCGATCACAGGGTCAGTGGCTTGCGCGGCAGCCATGGCTGTCAAATCAATGCAACTGTCAGCAGATGCGCTTGAGGCTGCGGACTTGTGAGATAGCGTTCGCGAAAGTGTTTTCAGTACTTGACACGTGTCGTATATGGGTCTTAACTGAGAGTTATAGTCCAGGTGCCTAACTTCCCCTGGGGAATGTCTGTCGGATGAAACATGTAAAGAATAGACTAACGGTTTGTGATCAGTTTAAACCGCAAAGTTCCTTCATCACTGTCGGGAGGGCAATAACTTCTGATACTTCCCGGTCGTTTATGCCGCGGAAGGGGGTTGACTTGAGGTACCCCACTACAAAGCTCTGACTCAAAAGTCTGACCTGCAAGACAACAGGATACAGAGTTTTTTTTTGGACCCTACCTGGAGCCAATGACTGAAAAGCCTGACTCATTTGGCAGTGAGATGCTTGCCTAGCCCGAGG
>LOND01001010.1:22529-33947 GCA_014220965.1 Paragonimus kellicotti
GAGTGTAGATGGTTAGGTCATGTACTAAGGATGCCAGCTAGTCGTTTGCCACACCGAGCACTGTTTGCCGACGCTGCGGCCGACTGGCGCAAGGTGCGAGGTGGACAGATGATGACCTGGCGTAGACAAATGAAATCGTTTACGAAGGGGTTGGTCACTGTAGGTCGGGTTCGTCTCCCGGGCTGGGGCCCTCGCGACTCACAGAGTCGGTGAGATGGCGGCTAATCGAGCTCAGTGGCGTGAATGTTGTCGTTGTTTGGCCGAGTTGTCTGTGAAGTGAGTGCACTTAATGATGCGGGGCAGTGAAAGCCGTAAGGAAGCTGTCTTGCTGATGACGCCTTACTTTCACTCACAGCTCGGTTGTTTGTTTGCAAGGTGTAGGCGCCTTGATGTTGTATGTTTGAATATAGACGTAGCTATTTTTAGTAGTTAGGTCCACTTCCCCTCCCCTCCTCTGTTTTCTTCTTTCTTCCTATATAGGTTTTTTTCGTGGTTGTGTGGCAGTCAAGCATCAGTGTGAACCACTGATGTATTGCTGTCTATGATGATGATGATGATGATGATGATGATGATAAGGACATTCGTACTCATTGTTTTTGTCCACCTGTTATTTTTAGTTAAGATGTGTCATGTATTGGCGATATATTTTTTCTATGTGTTCTCAACGTCCACTGTGTATCTACCGAGATTTTGGTGAATTTGTGGGTTTTTTGACGCGTAAGCAAAAAACGGCAAACCGTTTGTTTTTACTCACGTTCTCTTCGCTATCGGATGCGTACCAGGTCCGCAACCCAAACGGCGTTGTTCTGGACCAGGTTTATTCGTATGCTAACCCTCTTCTTTCTTGAGTCTATCAACTTTAGACAGGAGCACAAGAAGAAGAGGAAACCGAAGGCAGCGACACTCAAAATTGCGGTGTCCATGAAGTCGTCGACTGTGAAACTATTCCTAGTCGATCGGATACGCTGACACAGTGAGTTCTCCCTTTGCGCCTGCCGTGCGGGTACTTCACTGTGAATTCACTTTTCCAGATGATCCGAACATGGTGCATGGAGAGACAACTCCCAGCTACCTATCGTACAGCACTGGACAAACCTACCCCCTTTTCTCTCAAGAGTTTTTAGGGTTGGGCAGCCCGCTGCGATAAGAAACGCACCGAAGACTAAATAATCTGAAATAAAAGAATCCTACCAGCACAGCAGTCATTCTCGACCGACCCTCCCCTGAACTTGGACATTTCACAGCCCATGTCAATATTCTGCGTATGTATCACCCTGTAACTATGACCAGCCAGAAAGACAGGATATATATATCCCCTCTCTCTTTGGAGTAACGTGAGCCTGTGTAATACTTAGTAGGGTTTGCGACTAGTAACAAAGCAAAGCCAAAAAGAATGGACCAGACAAAAGTCCAGACAGTTCAGTCTGGGCGTGTAGTCAGGATGACAACAACAGTTGTCACGACGGCTGAGGACGATCGTGGAGACCGGAGAAGTACACGACTATAGCAACGGTGAAGGTCGTTGACAGTGTACTTTGTTTGTCTTGTCACACAATATTTTCGGGGGAATGGCTATTTCCCCGAAACACCACTAACACTTTCAACTAATCAGAGTAATTTCTATTGCCGCTGGAAACCTACCGTATATGTCCATCAAACACTCGCCCGCCCTCCGATCCCTTTTTTGCCCTCCCGATTAATCCATCGGGGAATTTGGGTAGTTTGTGTAGCCGTTGATAGGAGTATGTAAGCTGCAGAACTACGCACAGTGCGGTCGTAAAGCTTCTGTCAAGCAGTCTTCTAAAAGTTCTCCCTCATGATCAGGCGCGGCTTACGAGTTGTGGCGGTCATCATACTACTGAAGTCTATCTTCCAGAGGTTAAAAGAACGGGGCTGAGCACCGCCTTATTTCCAGTAACATCGCACCGAAACAATGCGATGGCATGATCGCTTGAGCTTAGTGACTGTTGTCAAACCAAATTGTAAACAATGTTGGTGGACTTTGCGAGGACCAAATCTAATGTTGTGGGGAACCGATCCGCCATAAATCCTGTTGGTTGGTCAACAAATTGTTTCGGTAGTATTTATAGAGTAAGACCTAGCAGGTCTGTTGCAAAGTTTCCTAATGCAGCTGAAGGGAAGGGGAACTGCCAACACACCTCTGGCACGTTGAAGTTCCCCAGGACCAGAAAACCGTTTGATGTGTCCACCGATGAACGGCAAAACAGGCGAATTAGAGGTGGGGCTTTTGTAAACAGTAATAACCATTAGTAGTCCTCCCGGACGCATGTTCTTGCACAGCGCTAACGCTTCGACAGTTCCACCGAGAGAACTAAACGAACCGGTTTTCATCACATCAAGATCTCTTACGCTCGTCTGCCGCACGTCGTGTCTGTAGGTCTTTAAGCGCCTCATTGTATTTGAGACGTTTGGTAAGAGACAGATCTTTGTGGATACTCACACCCAGATACTGCGATCCCGGGGAAGTTTCTCCATGGTTTATTTTACATTTCGAAAGATGAGGCTGAAATTCCTGAAATAGTCCCCACGTCGTCGTATGTTGACTGCATAATTTTTCTTCCGCGGCGTGTTACTGTCGTCTGAGATTTCCAGTTGAGAGTAGGCCAGGTGCATTTAACATGCACTCCCCTGCGTGTTTGTTGAGGATATTGTAGTGATCTCCGACAATGATTAATGTCTTACCAAGATGTCGGGATTGTCAAGTGTGATATTCCCATGAGTCAATCACAACTGGCAGCACACACAATGTTCAGCGTTCGCAACCAAAGTACAACAAGGTCTACCTACCAGTAAAAAGAAGTCACAAGTCAACAAGAAACGAGCATTAACACAACACATATCGAGGAAACTTCAATTCACATCGTGTCCTTGTCCATATATATAGGGGGTCCCACAGTCCGGAAACAAACCACCAATCAAAAGTGGCCTCACGTTCACTGACCGCTGACCTCGGGCTCTGGTTGGTCATCTTCCTCAGCCCGGTGCACGGACGCGACCAGCCCGCCTGTTCGAGGACCTGAAAGAAAGTGATCAAGGAAAATGGCGGCACATTGCATGCTATTAGACCAGGACAACGCTTCTGGACCTCCCTTTTCGTCCTTGTCCATCGACCTTGCGAACTGAGGTTTCATAAAAGGGCCTTTTTATATTCACTGACGTCCGCTTCCTGTTCGCAGAGTCGACGGTTACTGCCGTTGGAATAAGAACATTGGTGTGATAGCTCGGTAAACTCGTAAAAGTATCACCAACATGATCCTCGCTGAGCACAAACCATGAACTAACTACAATTGTAGTATCTAGTTAGGTAACTGCAGACAACGAGACACCACATCTAGGACGCGGAGGATAATGCCCATAGTGTCTCGCTCCGACCCTGAAGTGGGTCGACCGGTAGGTGTGGCATCGGAAGACGCATCAGCGAAATTGGCCGAATGGGCATCCATTTAACGAGCAACCTTGCGCCCGGTCGCCGACAACTGAGCCGTCGATCGGTCGAGCTTATTAAAACTGAAGAAGACTTGTGTGAAAATAAGATCACAATTGACCTTCTCATACGAATTTAAGGCGCAGTGGATAGGCATTACACTCCCGTTCACACGGAGGCGACAGTGATCAGGTTTTAGGCCTGTTCAATGCCTGTAGTACTGGCACGCACATCGGTAATACAGCACACCTTCCAGGGAATTGGTAGCATGATCGCCACAATCAGGTATCTCGCGAAGCGATGCAGACACTACTGCTAACCTCCCCATAGATTTTTAATGCTTAACGTTTGAACTCTCCACAATCAGGTAAGAGAACACCAACAAGGGATAAGGGAAATGGAGGTAAATCGGTAACAGTGTGAGTGTGACTGTAGGGCCGGTCGGCCAGCGGGCACCACTCGATGACACGTACAATGGACACACTACCATCAACCAGAAAAGACTCGGCAAGTCCGTCCAACCAGCATGGAATTCTTCTGTTAGAAGTCGTGGGTTGTTTCCTGAAAAAGCTCAGTTCTCCAGCGAATTGACTATATCTGACAATTACACCTTGGTATTTATGGAAGTAACTGAAAAGTTTCTTAATTAGTTTGCGATGGTAGTAAGGGCTGGTAGACAACTTATGGGAAAGAGATCGCTTCTTTGTTTCCCGTCGATAAACGATTCGACCGCCGTGACTTTCAGGAGGTTAACACCAAGTCGGTAAGTGTGTATGGTGTCTCTACATCGAAATGGCTAGCAGCAGTCGAGCACATTGGGAGTTTGCACCGTTTTGTTGTATAGCAGTGAAATAGTAGGAGAGGACCGAAAGGAGAAAGGGGGAAGAAACGACAGATGACAGAGGGAGGAAGTGTTAATAACGAGAGTACACAATACTACATGTCGCTGACTGCCAGCGGTCACTTTGGATTAATCAACTGGTCCAACTACTTGATTGCAGTGAATCATGTTGTCGCCGTTAATGCGTTTCATATAGAACAGACTTGAACGGTGAAACTCTATCGACTACGAAAGAGACCGCTGCGCGTTATCAAAAACTCACATTTGTGACCTTTGAGATCTGTCTTGTCAACTATGTTGGATAGGTCATGTTAAGGTGATCCGGTAAAATGTCGCTTCTTAGACGCCTGTAGGCCTGGAAAAACGGTTTTGACCGTGAAAGATGGTCTCCATGCAAAAAGGAAAACAGACCATCAGCTTCTTTGGAAATAATTGTAGAACATGATGAAGCGAACATTCGTTTCGAAGTGGACAATGAATCGGCGCATTCGTAAACATTTGATTAGTTTCGTTTGCAGTAAATCTCAGCGAACGTCGTCAAGATCGGCAACTTCTGTTGTTCAACCAGTTGTACCGTACGCCGAATCAGCTCTGGTTGGATGCTCCACTGTGAGCACCATGGGACTTCCCTACCAACACATTCGCTCGTCACCCCACCAATTTAGTGGAGTCACGGTGGGCCACCCCACTATGAAGTGGGGTATGCACCCAGATCACTCCGCCACCCCACCGTTTCATAAGTGGGATGACAGTGGGGTACGCAACAGTCACCCCACCACCGGCACGACGACTGCCCCACCGTGAACCCACCATATAGTCGCTCACCCCACCGCCACCCCCGCCACGACCCCACCATGAACCCTCCTCCACCCCACCTCCACCCACTACGACCCCACCTCCACCCCACTGTAACCCCACCATGACCCACCCTCACCCCACCGCACGATAATTCGCCCCACGGTTGCTCGCTTGTCGTGGGAACCAAACGTAACGGTATTAAAGACACGAGGCAATGAAAGTGGTTATAAAAATTATATATGTGTATACACAACGGACGTAACAGTAATGGGTTGAATAAAAATAGTACTTTGAACAATTCCTGTGAAAAAAGGATAGTTCACTCTCCAAGGGAAAAGGGTACCTAAAATAGTCGTTTCAAGTGTAATGATACCATAAATATCTTACCATAGTGGCTTCCGAACACCTTCTAATTCGCCGCCTTGCAATTCCCCGTCCCTAGACCCCTTCAACCAGGATTGGATGGCCGCGGGCAGCAACAACCCGTCACCTGCCTGAGCATCCTCTCTCGCAAGGATAACCTCTGCAGATATGGATTAAATATAACACGAAAAGAACAACCTACCCCTCATAATCGCCAAGGTCTTGCTATCCCTGAATGCAATCTTCCGGCTTGATTCCCGTATAATTCGCCCTGAGTCGAGTGAGGCGCGTATGCTTATGGAAATGAACAGTTATCAACAATGAAGCATACCAGTTGTTTTGCACCGGGATCTTTGCCCAACAGCAATTCCATTCTACACCAGTCTTCTGGCGACACGATCGGGAGTATTATATCCACGCGTGGCTCCACGCATTGAGACGTGGATGCTGTATTGTCAGTTGACTGTTCCAGCAGTCTACGTATTTCTAGAATGTTCGCGGTCAAAAAAGCTAACCGCTCATTCATTTGATCCAAAACGGCTGATGGAGCATAATTAACGAAATGTGTGAACGTTTACCAGCACTGATGACGACGTTATCACCTGCATTTGCAGCGCTGATGGTTGCAATATTTGCCAGAATTGACCGGTGGGGGTTAGGGACTGCAGCTGTAGTTTCGGCCTGCACCGTGCTGACAGAAGCAGGCTGAACCGTAGGAGACGGTGAAGCAGACGACGACGACGGCGATGAGGAAGAGAGCGGTGGTATTTCAAAATGGAACGATTTTTTTCCCTGAAAACAAAATTGCATTATATCAATTTAATCACACTTGACACGCTTCTCTGGGGAACCGATGCAAATGGTCGCGTCGGATGTGAGTGTTTGGTCCGATATATACCGCTTCATACACCGTCTGGCTAGGTGTTCGGTGCCTACAGTGAAACACGTTCAATGCTAGAACTTACTGCTTTTGCACATAAGCCTCACTGGAAGCGTCGCCCAACTGCTCGATGGCAGTTTACCAAACTTTATACATTTTCTGTAATGATGGGGCTTTGGCCACCTAACTAACGTATCCGATAACATCCAGCCCACTGGCACAACAGCCATGCCACCAGTAGTGAATTGAACAACGTTGAACATCTGAAAATCATTCCGTTCGTCATATCGTAAACATGTGTAAATGTATCATGAAAAGATAATGTAATGCGCAAATTGTATTTTGAAAGAATGCAAAATGGGCACAAATACCCAACCATTACGATAAGGAAATTGTACACATTTACAAAGAATGTCTGACTGCCTCGTGGAATAGACAGTATGAGACTGTTTTCTCACAAAAAATGAACAGGTCTCTAGAATCTATACAATGACTGAAAAATTGAGCAACCAGTCTAAAGGTAGTGTAAATACAGACCCATCAGGGGAAACGCCATCATCTATGCACGGTTTACCATCTACAATGGCGGCATTATTAGGGAAAACAATGGAAAAAAGTGTCATTATGTATAAAAGACGCAGAACACTTGGATGAACAATGTGAATTTAAAACGCCACAGTCCGTCAGTCATGGCCTCTCGATGAATTGGTGCTGAACCAAATTCCTAATTGACGTCAAATGTTCTTATCATTCTGTCACTCGAATAAGGTTTCATGGCTCCAGAATCTCTTCATTTTATGTCTGATACAGTGAAGATCATAAAAGGAGAACAGGCGTGAACACTGTATCCATGGACCGTGTTTGTCAACGGTCGTCATGCTCGCGCGGTAACTGAAAACGAGAAGAATCTGCACCGCTTGTCACCATACTCTCTTGTAAAACCATATACATCTTGTTTAAACTTTGTCGCATACACACAACTTTGAGCCATACACCTATCCAGCGGACCAAAGCGCAAGTGAGTCTTGTACAAAAGTGGGTGACATAATAGGTATATGCTAATAAACAGGGTTAATAAATGATTATAGTGTAATTCATCAAGGACATCCTTTAAAACCACGGGTGCAATGTACAGCAAAAATTGTCTGCACTCCGTCGCTTTCCAGTTGCCTATGTCATTCCAACCACGACACTTACGAGGAAATTCATGTGGTAAGCATTTACGGAGCCGCAGCATACAATTATGAACCAACAAAGGCATCCGCTGCTGGAAGACGAGCACTCGTTCCAATAGGCCCATTTCTCCACAGGTTAACCAGCCGTTTAACAACTCCCAGACAGAACGGAGTGCATATAATCAACAGGGAAGGTAGCAATCATATCAAGTGAGAGTTCGGTGAACGGAGATGCTCGAGTAAACACATCACGTCGAAACATGATATCCGTGCGCACGGGAGCATCAGTAATGGGAAATATTATTTTGTTAATGTGGTACAGACCTTTCTGTATACATTTATCACAGCCATAATATCCACCGTGACCGATGGATTGCTTTACAAAAGACCTGGCAGGTTTATCACAAATAATAGAGGCAATGGAAAGCTTCAAAGGGAAATCACAGCCGTTCAGTCTGAAGTCTTCAGTTAACAAATCTTTCAATTCTGAAATTAGATCTACCAAAAACTCCTCTATATGAGAGGGCTTACCGGGTCCACCATAAATACCAACAATGGATGGGGAAGTTAGGGTTGGGTCAATAACGCGACATAAAATAGGCCAAAGGGTGTAGTTCGACGACTTAAACACATTTAACCCGTCCATGTTGAGTTGAACAACCAACTTCGAAGGACCCGTCAACAGATTGGATACGCCGTCTAAAGCCTTTTTCACCCCAAAGTGAAGATATTTACCAGGCTCCACAGCTCGCAGTACGACCGATCGTGGTGACTTCAACAACGTTCGTGGATCCCTCGGTAAGCTTGGAAGATGGGGACGTAGTACATTCAACAGCAGCTTGAACGCGTCCATAGAGACGTTGGTCTGAAGAAACCAGCTGCGCAAACTCTCAGCAATATCACAACTGTTCTCTTCTTCAGCATCCAACGTTCCTGAGCTGCAGGCAATGACATCATTTGCAATCATGTCTGATGTGAAATAAATGAATGGAAACTAAACCCACGGTCAATGGGAGAGTCGCGTATGGCATCCACCAGAGCTGATTCGGCATACGATACAACTGGTTGAACAACAGAAGTTGTTACGAATGCGCCGATTCATTGTCCACTTCGAAACGAATGTTCGCTTCATCATGTTCTACAATTATTTCATTATGAATGCGTTTAGGGAAATACTGGATATATATATATATAGTCAGGTAATAGACACTCATCTACCTATAAATCCACATAACTGGAAATGTGCATATAGATATACGTGTGATTATCGTTATACAAATCGGCACATTTATTTCTTCTTTCGATGCACATAACTACACCACTATATCAAATAATTCATGATTATGAGCTGCGTAGATACGAATATTTTGGCATTAATAAATTTGCCAGCGGATTTATTCATCAACCAATCAGAAAATTCGGCCGTTCAAATAATTTTTTCCCGGGTATGAAAGGAAACCTGTCCCATGAATACCCGGGCGAAAGACGGAAGCACCGCCATCAGTGACCTTCACAATTATGTTGTATGTAGCACAAGTAAATTCAGCGATTGATACACGGGTTCGAGGCAGGGGCCCAAAGTACCCGGATCCAGTCGGTTTTTCTTGCTCAGTGTCAAGCGGGCTTCCGTTGATCTGAAATGCAATCATTGAAAACAGGGTGTAGCACCGCTCTTGGGGATTACAGTAAATACCAAGAACAGAGTAAGGTTACATGAATAATGGATTTTTTCGTAAATGAGAATCAAGCAATGCTTTAAAGCGATCTCTAGAAGTGCTGCTAACGACCTCAGACGGAAGACTGTTCCAAAGGTTAATAACCCTGTAAGAAAAGAACTGCTGCCTAAGGAAGGTCCGAGGACGAAGCTTGAAAAGCTTCCTGTTGTGTCCTCGCCGGCCGTCATCACTCGCTATCATAAAGAACTGTTCAACGAGACCTACTCTGAAGAAGTGTGTGAGAATTAAATCACCGCGGAGTCGTCGATATTCAAGTGGATATAGATCAAGAATTTCAAGTCGAGACTCGTACGCGACATTTCTCAAGCCCGTGACTAGTTTGGTAGCCGCGCGCTGGACACGCTCAACAGCTAATATGTCTTTCTTCAGGCCGGTATACACGACCTGATTGGCATACTCGAGATGCCCAGATCTTTCTTCAGATCGATTTTCATGATATCTACTGTGCCGAATGCACTATGAATCACGAAGGCATTGCCAGAGTCTCCACCGAGTGACATGTGTGCGCATTTATTGTCATTTAGTGGGAGACTCCAATCGTCTGACCAGCGCTTAATCGCGTCAAGATCAATCTGTAATGCACTGGGATCAGTGGCATTCCAAATTTTTAGGTCATCGGCATATAGGAGGGTGTTGCTGGAAATATTCTCCGGAAGGTCGTTGATGTAGATCAGGAATAACAGAGGACCTAGCACTGACCCTTGAGGAACTCCCACAGAAATGAAAGAGGGAGATGAGAGATCTGATCCGGTTTTAACTCTAAAAGTTCTATTATCGAGAAAAGAGGCAATCCAGCGAAGAACCTCTCCTTGAATACCATAGGCTTCCAGTTTGTTTCAGAGGGTCGTGTGGGACACGGTCGAAAGCCTTGGCAAAGTCAAAGAAGATAGCATCTGAGATGAGGCCATTGTCTTTGGCCTCCGTCAGACTATCCATGAAAACAAGCATATTCGTTATGCATGACCGGTTAGGAAGAAAGCCATGCTGGGTGGAAGAGAAAGGTGTTTGATAAGAAGTGGTTGAGGATGGAACGCTTTAATAAGCGCTCCATTATCTTGCATGGAATGCTAGTAAGGCTGATTGGCCGATAGCTAGCCGGAGAGTGCCGGTCTCCCGCTTTAAATATGGGCGTGACCGTCGCCTCTTTCCATGCGCTAGGGAGAATGCCAGTCTGAAGTGTCTGTCTAAACAGCTTATAAAGGGGTTCTGCCAGACTAGCAGCTGCTTCCTTGAGAATCCTGGGATGGATCTTGTCAGGACCCATTGCACTGTATGAATTAACCTTGAATAAAAGGTCTTCAACATCTAGCACAGAAAACTCAGCGGTAACCAGTGGTTGCTGGAAATTCTGCAGCGGTAGGACGGGGTGCCAATCCGGCGGTGCGACGTTGTAGACTGCCGAGTAGTATTCCCTGAATAACTCGGCCACAACTAGTGGGTCAGATGAGGTTTCCCCGTCGGACAGTTCGCAAAGAAAGAGCCGAGGGTTTATTCTTTCTTAGTCGTCGCATATGCTTAAATAAGAAATTCTTGTTCCCGCGAGCTCTGAGGAGGACCTTTTCTTGTACGAGTTTGGTGTGTTCACGGATTTCCCGCCTACACCTATTTCGAACAATGTGGAACGCACCTAGGTCCTCCGAGCTTCCCGTAAGCTTATGCTTCGCGTATAAATGAGAACGTTCATCGAGGAGACGACGTATTCTGCGCGGAAGAGGTGGCCGATAAGAGAAAGTGCACAGTTTGCGCGGTACAAATAAGTCGTCTGCTTTCTCAATCGCACTTTTAAATGCGTAGTAGTTCTGGTCCACGGAGTCATAATCAAGAAGAAGTGACCCTAGGTAGCTTCTCAGACCGTTAAAATCAGCCTGGTTAAAAATTCCAACTGTGGACTTTTTTACTGGTTGTTGTAATCAGTAACAGATAAGATCAAAGGTGAGCAGAGAGTGTTCACTATGACCAAGTGGCGGCTTGATGATCACTCTGTCTACCAGGTGGCTCTCATTAATGATGACTAGGTTGGGCAAAGAGGGAATCTTACCAGAATGATGTCACGTCGGGGCGTTGATATGCTGTGTCCATGCTCTCCATCATATCAGCGTCAACAAGAAAGTCGAGAATCCGTTTTCACATACCTGGTGAGAAACGGTTGTCCAGTTTATTTTGGGTGCATTAAAGTCACC
>LOND01001010.1:34047-45645 GCA_014220965.1 Paragonimus kellicotti
TCCACCAGGGCTGATTCGGCGTACGATTGTTCAACCAGCGGCTGAACAACCGAAGTTGACGATCTTGACGACGTTCGCTGAGATTTACTGTAAACGAAACCAATCAAAAAGTTTACGAATACGCCGATTCATTGTCCACTTCGAAACGAACGTTCGCTTCATCATGTTCTACAATTATTTCATTATGAATGCGTTTAGAAAATACTGGACAAATGAATACCCGGGAGGAAGACGGAAGCATCGCCATCAATGACCTTCACAATTATGTTGTGTATAGCACACATAAACAGAGAACAGATTGTGAAAATATGTAATGCGTCTGAGAAAAAGCGAGCAAGAAAGAGGAGATAAACTGCATAAGAGAGGGTTCAGTGATTCACAGGTGGATAAAATGAACGAAATACTTTAAATACGCTACATCCGACCCCACTGCACCTCACTATACCATACTCGAACTCACTACACTCCACCGCGTGTGCTAGTAGGCAGTATAGTGAATATGAATTCACCTTCTGAATATTCCAAGTGATAGGTGGACATAATACCCTTTTCTCACGCCGCTGCATATCAACCGAAGATGAAAACAGCCATATGATAGCGTCATTTCCAGCCATTTCCAAGGGCAACATTTCGTCGACTAGTATCTGATATTCCAACAAAGAAACAGTACAAATATCGTATAGACAAGGAAGCTGGAAACGTTGCCATACATGTTTCATCATCAAATGTGTTAGTGTTCTTGTTGAAATGCAATTCCAACATCGTGTGGTCGTATATTTCCATTTCGACCATATCTTCGAAACCACACAGAATGAAGCACTCTCAGGTTACAGAATGATGTATTCCATCTGGAACATTGCAATAAGTGCATTTACAAGACTTGAGAAAGTGACTGACGCCAATAACGGGTGATTTTCGCAAAAATGGTGGAAATTTTTCCATCACCAAACCAGTACTGCACTGATTATCGTATTCATTATTTACGGTACCGCTGTCTATTTAAAATTGATGCATTGTAAGTACTTTGCCCGAAATTCCGATTTTAAATTTCCAAAAATATTTAAAAAACGAGGATTCGCGCCAAAATGACCGTTTTCCCTTTTGAACGACCTTCAAGCCGAATCCCTCGAAACGGATAATTGCCACTGTCGTTGTTAGCATCTTCCAAATCAAACTGCCAAAAAAGTTGAGATTGACTGCTCTCAGTCACTGAACGCGAACATATACGATTTCGAATGAACACCTTCGACAGCAGGAACCAATCAACTTGGAGGTGCTAACATCAATTGACCATTGGAATGGTAATAGGAGTAGGAAACATTAGCTTCTGGGAATTTTGTATCACGATGGGATGACACAGCCAGTTGTGATAATGGTGAAACCTGGAAAACTTGCGCAGTATGTGTTAAAGTAACAGCTGTTTCGATGTTGATGCTTCCGTTTGTTGCGACGACGGTGACCACGCGCCCTGTTTCCATTCGTTCCTTTTCTGTAAGTTGTTCCCCTTTCTATGCTCGAAATCTATTTGGTGAGAAACGCATGCCTTCCTCAAAGCCTGACATCAGCCTGATTAAAATTTCGAACTGTGGACTTTTTTACTGGTTGTTGTAACCAGTAACAGATAAGATCAAAGGTGAGCAGAGAGTGGTCACTGTGACCAAGTGGTGGCTTGATGATCACTCTGTCTACCAGGTGGCTCTCATTAGTGATGACTAGGTCGAGCAGAGAGGGAGTCTGACCAGGACGATGCCGCGTCGGGGCGTTGACATGCTGTGTCCACGCTCTCCGTCGTATCAACGTCAGTAAGGAAGTCGAGAATCCGCTTTCACATACCTGGTGAGAAACTGTTGCCCAGTTTATCTTGGGTGCATTAAAGTCACCCATAATAAGCAGATGAGTGTAGTGTTGTAGTCCTAGGAAGTCGTCTAGGTTTACAAGAAGGGTGTCGTCGTCGGAGACGTCGGATGAGGGAGAACGATAAATAACCCCACTAGGAGTGAGTCGTGGCCACGTAACGCCAGTCGAAGCCACAGAGCGTCACATTTATCAGAGGAGTGAAATCCACCGATAACCGTGGGTATTGGGAGACAGTGGTGAAAGAAAATCGCAGAACCCCCATTCTCCCTCTGGCGGAGTCAGCTCGGTAAACTGAATACCCGGGGACACTCAGTTCACTGTCGCTGACATCATCTGCGAGCCAGGTCTCCGTGAGAGACCGTCCCAAGTGTGTCTCAAGTGTGACTCATGAGTGTCTCACGTGAGTCACTCAACTTTTTCTCTATTACACCAATTGTGACATGACTGTCTGCTGTTTGCGTAGTGATAAATTGAATAATGTATACTTACATTACTAAAAGCCTGTTTACTTGTTAGAAAATATTTGTTTAATCGCGTCAACATGCAGGAAAATATGACGCGGGAATTTCCGTTTGAACGGCCATTTTTACCGTTACTTGGCGTGCGCAATGGCTGATCGTCGTGTGAAGAAGCCCCGTGGCTGCTCTCGCTCGAATATCCACCGTCTCATCAAGCTAGCGCATGAGGAATGTTGCTGGCATACTCTCAGAGAGGGAGTAGCTGTTACCAGTGGCAGTAATCTGTCAGTGGATGATGTTTTATCGGATAACAGTGGTAAGTTCGTACTTCGAAACTTCATTGCTTCGTTTCAGCAGACAACGCTGCTGACATCAACCCACATATGGTTGAAGTCGTCCATGAAGATTCCCCAACCAGTTCAACCATGCCTTTCACGTCTATTACCTGCCTTGTCGCCTCTGCGATGTTTAACCGCGTTCAATCACTGTTAACATTTCAGATGTTTCACGTTGTTGAGTTCGACGACAACACGGTGGGCATTGCTCACAAATCGTGGATTACCAAACCTGGCTACACTTTGTGGCCTGGAGTGAGCAGTAAGCAACATAACAGGTTGCTTTTGGAAGGAGCGTCTGCTCCACAAGGAAGCAAGCTGTATAAAGTGAAAGTGCACAAAACCACGGGTAAGCACATTTTAAAATCAAATAATGTTTGTAGACAATTTCGAAAAGGCCTGTAGATATGAAGGCTTCCTTGAACAGCTATCGGAAATCCCATCGACGGATGGCACTGCCCCCATGGATCGACAAGGAAAGCGGAAAATGTACGTCTATCAAACATCATAATGCAACATACGTAGAATACCTGCCGTGAGGTCAGACTTCACGGACGAAGCTGACAGCATTCCCCGAAAGTGAGATATTCCGTTGACATCGACTACTCTCCACCTCCACCTCCGTTGGACGACATGTCGATGGAGTCACCTTCCAAGAGGCGTTTACCCCTGTCCTCTTTGGAAAACGTCCCCACAATGATAAGTCCCATTGCCAGCAGGTGAAATGCATTATATAGAATTTAATATCGTTATATAGTTCCTTCATGAAGACGCCGCCCCTCAATCCTCGTCCTACGTGGTTGGATTAAGTAGAGGCGATGGGCACGCAGGTAATTGTTTTCCATTACAACCCGCTCATTTTCATATGCACATGGAAAACAGTTTATCACCAAGGAAGTGCGGAGGTTCCAAAAATTTCCCTCACGAACATCTCAGAAAAATAGAAGGTAATCACAAAACTTGCTTGACCCTCATCTGTCCTAGCCGTAAGGTTGACCTTCACTGACCAGCTTTCCAGAATAATAACACCATGGATAACTTGATTACGCAAAACGTCCGCTTACGGGAGGAGATGCACGCCATCCGTCTGGAGCTGAACGCCTTACGCTATCAACATGTAGTAGATAGCAGCTCAACATCTCCCACGCTTCCTGTCCGTTTCCCCATGCAGACGGTAGAAGATATTCAGTTGCTAAACTTGAAGCTGGAGGACGGAGAAACGTACCCATTGCTGGTAATTGCATTAACCATTTGTTTACTGTCATTAGATTAACTACCTGTCCAAGTTGGGCGGCAAATCTGTCTCCGACTGCATCGCCAACCTAATGAAGTCGACCATGACAGACGACTTGGCTGCCAGTATCAATTGGCGAGGAGTGAATAGTAGATTCTCCTTGGCATCTACTCTGTTTGCGTCCGCACTCGTCGGTAAGTTGTACGTTGACCAAATAATTTCCATACCTTACAGAAACCGTTATGAAACATCAGTTCGTCGGAGTGTCTCATGCGGTTGTGAAGAAAAAGTACAACGTTGGGTACAGAATGCCAAGAGAAAGATTTCAAAGGATAGAAGAGAAGCGGAACATGCGGAAGACGAATGAATCGTCTTAAATTTTGTACATTTAATCATGCTTGCATAAACTATTTACATTTCGAAGTCGTCTTACAATTTTCCCGATATGGTGATATCAACGTATTAGGCCGTCGTGATATTCTGGGAATTCAGCTAGCAAATGAGTCGTGTTTGTTTAGTGCGTCAGGTAGGAAACGTGCCGAAAACCGTTGGTAATGAAATAAGGGCTACGAAAATTTTTCCCGTCGACCGACTCATGAGTGACTCAAAAGTGTTCAGTTGTTACACTCATGAGTCACTCGTGAGACGGTCATGAGTCACTCATGAGTCGGTCGTGCTGCCTAGGAGTGGTTACAGCAATTCACACTCTCCACAAGTTGGTGCATGACCTACTCGTCAAGGTCATGCCAGGAAGTGGTGAGTTGGGGTTGAAGAAAAGAAAAGTCGAAGAAATCCGACATTATTTGATGCGAATAGCCTTGGAAAGATGCACAAAACTGTTCATCGGGACGAGGGGAGCCAAAACAGCACAGACTTCCGCGGAAAAATAGTCGCACGTCTGGACAGGGCTACGTTAATTGCCCAAACTCGACGGAATTGTACAAATCTTTTTAATTGTCCAACAGATACAAGATCTCGAGTGCCCGAACGTTGTGGAATGTTTCATGGCGTTGGATATATTTCTGGAATTAAAAATGAAAAGCAGAATCACGTCGAACGCGGTGATGCGAACAACATTTCTGATGTATGCGTGGTGTTTTCGCCGTTAACTTCCCACCTCGTTAACCTTGCTAAACCTCCGCACCAGCATGCATTGCAAGGAAGCCTATGAATAGTTTCTGGTTATACTGGACTTTTCCCAAACACAGTCCATCCTCGGCAAGTCTAATCCCCGACCCTGCTCCTTCTGTATCGATGTTCATCGCAATTAACTTTCTCCCTTATACGCTGAAAAATAATGCCGCATGTGCAAGCAACTAATAGGCCATCTTTAGCAGGGCTTGTTACCAAACAAAATGCTGGACTGCAGCCACAATTTGTTCGCTAGTGTTTTGTTATAGTGTCCGATGATTCAGTCACAAAATTCAAGCTCAGTAGTTGGAAATCTGCTGTGTTGGACCTCCAGTTTATGGAGTGACTCGTCAGCATCTTGACCCCATGACGTCAGTTAGCTCATGGCCCACAGGAAGCTAACATTTGAGACTAAGGCTGTTGTTTCTTATCCCAAAGGTCCCACTGAAGCTTCTATGCTCGTTTTTGGAAACCAGAACGTCGTTTCTGTATACGTCACTTGAACAACCCAAACTCCGGACGAAGCGCAAGTGTTGAGTGCATAGGGGTTGCTCGAAATCCGTCTTCTGAGTTAACTGCCCCAAAATCTGCCAAACGGCCATGCAGTGCATTCTTTCTCACAAGCACTCGAAACAAAACGAGTCTGCTGAAGTCGACTCGGTGAATCAGAAGGCATTCCTTTAGCCCGCCACACTAGCTGTCTTCATCGGTAGCCCCAAAACATTGCGCTCATTGTTTTTTTTAAGCTCCCGTCCGCAGATGATGAAAGAGTCAAACGTTTTGTGGGTGAAGATATCCAAACTCTCTCATAAAATTGAAATGTAAAAGTGGTACTGAGGCGGCCGCAGGTTACGACACCACGAACGCTCGTCAAGCCTCTTGTAGGTTGCTGACGATTGCACAAGTATGATGTCCCGACCGCAGCCTCAAAGGAGGGCTGCCAGGACAATTTGGCAGAACAGACTGAATTCTACCCCACCACTTCCCTCAATTCTGGGGGTAATTCCCTGGAATCTTCCTCGTGCACCCCCCTCTCTTTTTTCGCGAAATCTTATGAGGAAGTAGCTTTTAAGTGTGTATATATGAGCTGTCTGAATCCTTTCTATGAACTACCGGAAATCAGACAGTTGATTCATGATACACAACCCCACATGTTTGCTTTCACGGAGACCTGGCTTGCAGATGACGTCAGTGACAGTGAACTGAGTGTCCCCGGGTATTCAGTTTACCGAGCTGACTTCTCTCCAGACTGAACGGGGAGCTCTGCAATTTTTGCTCACCATTATCTCTCGGCACCCGCGGTCATCGGTGTACCTCAATCCTATGGCATATGTGTCGCTCTGTGGCTTCGGTTAGCCTTGCGTGGCCAAGACTCACATCTGGTGAGGTTATTTACCAGTCCCCCTAATCCGATGTATCTGACGGTTGCAAACGTCTCGTAAACCGGAGAAACCTACTAGGATTGCAACGTTTTTCTCAACTACTTGACTTCATAGTTGTGACCGAGCCATCCAGGATGTACTATACGGCATTTCACAACGTTGCACCGCCGAAACGGCGTACTATCGTACCGCTGTAGAACTTCCGGCGGTCGGTCAGCAACCCTGAATTCTCTGTGCTGGATGGCGAAGACCTTTCATTCAAGATCAACTAATACAGTTCAGTACTTTGAATATGCCCGGTTTAGTCATGAGAAGAAACGCGTAGCAAACAAGCTCGTTTTCGGTGTTTCATCATCAGGCTAAATACAACACATTTATATGGGTTAGATGGGGGTGGTAGATAGCGTATTACTGAAGCGAAAGATACCAGTCAACAGTTTCTGTCTGGTTTGGGTCATGAGACTTAGTTACATAACACTGATCATGTGAGTTATATGAAGTCTGCAAGAGATGCGTCACATCTAATACAGTTCAATGCGCCTCGACAAGATCCATCTCAGAATTTTCAAAGAATCAGCTGCTAATCTGGTAGTCCTCGTATAAGCTGTTTAGACAGACACTTCAGACTGGCATTCTCCCTAGCGCATGGAAAGAGGCGACGGTCACGCCCATATTTAAAGCGGGAGACCGGCACTCTCCAGCTAGCTATCACTCAGTTAACCCTACTATCATACCCTGCAAAGTGGTTGAGCGCTAATTAAAGCTTATCCTCCTCAAGCACTTATCGAACCACCTTTTTTCTTCCGATAAACATTGCTTCTTTCCCAACCAGCCACGCAGGACAAAAACGCTCATCCTCAAAAACAAACTGATGGAGGATAAAACAATGACCTAATCTCGGATGCTATATTCTCAGTTAGTCAGAGCTTTTTCCATGTCCTACGTTGCTCTGTCAAACGCAAACTGGAAGCCTATGGTAGTTCAAGAAGAGGTTCATTCGCTGGATTGCCTCTTTTTTCAACGACGGAACTATCGGAGTTTAAACCGGACTGGATCTTTCGTCCCCACTTTTTACTTCCTTGGGAGTTACTCAGTGGTAAGTGACTAATCTTCTTTTGTCATTTACTTACATCAACAGCCCTCCAGACAGTGTCCACAGTGGCAGTCTTCTTCGCGCCCATGACCTAAAAATCTGGAATGCCACTGATCCCAGTGCATTACAGATTGATCTTGACGCGATTAAGCGCTGGTCGGACGATTGGAGTCTCCCACTAAATGACAATAAATGCGCGCGCCTGCCAGCTGGTGGAAATTCCGGCAATGCCACGGTGAGTAATAATGCGTTCAGCGTAGTAGACATCATAAAAATTCTGGGTGTTTGGTGTCATCAAATTCATCTTTTCGCGTCCCACTGCAAGATGGCAGAAAAGAGAATTCTGCCACTATCAGGATAAACTTTCATCGCACAATTTCCCCATGGACAAGAAATCGTTCCAAACATTTTACAGGGTTTATTCAAGCCTGTTCCTGGAGTATGCTAGTCCGGTCATGTGAACCAGCCTGAAGGAGGACATATTAGCTGTTGAAAGTGTCCAGCCTGGCTACCAAACTAGTCATGGGCGTAATAAATGTAATGTATGAGTATCGACGTGAAATTCTTGATTTGCATCCGCGTGACTTTCGGTTACTTTACGGCAGCTTAACTCTCACACATTTCTTTTTTAGAGCAGGTCTCGTTTAGTAGTTGGTTATCGTAGCAAATGATGAAAGCTGGCAGGGACACAACAGGGAGCTTTTAGAGCTTCGTCAATGGACCTACTCTGGGCAGCAGTTTTTTTCCTTACGCGGTTTTTAACTACTGGAAGATCCTTCCCTCTGTGGTCGTCAGCAGAGCTCCAAGATATCGTTTCAATGTGCTGTTTGATTCTCACTTGATTGAAACATGTTTATGCCAGTAATCTTGCTACGTTTTAGGTACTTACTGTAATCCACAGGAGCGGTGCCACATGCTGTTGTCGTTGATTGCCTCTCAGGCCAACAAACGATCGCTTGACACTGGGCAAGCAAAACCGATTGAATCGGGATACTTTGGACCTTTGCCTCGAACCCGTGTGTCTATCGCTGAATCGATGATGAGTCGCCGGGACGATGATTCTTTTGGAAGAACTGTCTGTTGAAAGTCCATTTGGCCCGGTCAACACTCAAACGTCAGTTGGTTCACGACGGTCAATCATTATTACCCACCAGTCAAAACAGCATTCACAAGCACGAGACGAATCTGTTCACAGGACAGTATCGTGGATGAATTGGAGCCAAGCATGTCTGAACAGTTTTCGACACGTTATACAGACGCGTTCATAGAAAGGAATACGCAACCACCCCTGACAACATGCTGAATGAATATTGTAAAGGGTGGCTACATTGCGCGAGGGACAAACGACAGGCACCAAATACTCCCGCAACACAAAGTGTGGACGCTAGTCAGGTTTGTGTGCAGTAGCATGCTGATATTCTTACTTATACAGGAGAACATACGGATTGTAGATCTGGATGAACAGGATGCTTTCGACCAGGATGCGGATTAACCCTTCCCTGTTTTACATGTTGTATCACTATTTACCACTAATAAATGTTATTTGTCTGCATTGTAATCGTTGTTTTCCCTTCAATGGCATCTTGAAGAAGGCCCTGCGCTAACGGCTGGTTGGGTTTATAGACTATAGGGAGAGTGGGGGAATGTAAATCGGATAAGGGTGTGCGGTAGGTTAATAACCCGGCGAAATACTGGTTAGAACAGCTGATTTGTACGTGCGTTTACCTGAGTTGCTATTGGTCCATACAACCTCTGCATCTGATTGGCTAAAAAAACGGCGTGGAAAACGCTTTCGCTGTGGACACGACCCTTTTTCCACTACGATTTCACCGGATTGGCTGCTTGACAAAAAAAGCGGAAATACGCGTGGAAACAGGAATTGTGCTCATAGGGATATGATTACAGCCGAATTCTGATGTCGATTTGATATACGCGTCCGAGATATGGAATGGAAAGAATGTTTAAAATGATAGAAAGATTGTCAGGTGATCCATTAGGACAGGAAATATGGGTGGCAACGTAAGATTTGAATGTAACCGTATGAGGCGAACAGGTTAAGTGTATTTTCTTTTCCAAACAGTTTTAGCGTGTACAGCCTTTGCATAATGATCAATAACCATACACAGTTGGTTATGATTAATTATGAAGTACTAAGCTCAGGTATCTAGATAACTACATCCGATGATGAAATTGTTAACTTTAATCTGCTCGACGTGTACTAGACGTTGTATCACGCGACGCAGGGTTTCCACTCAGATGTTATTAGGTCCGTTTTCAAAAATATCGTCTTCATGCAGGCAGAGTTTGAAAATGGACATGACGTTCGGTAATGTCAGGAAGGTTTCTAAGCTTCGTTTGAATTGGTGTATATTCTTACTGGCTCTAACTGCATGTGGAAGTTTATTCCAAATGTAGGAGTATTTCACTAGGAAGAAATTTGAACGCAGCTTCTTACGGGATTTAAAAGCTGTCAATGTATATTTTTTGTTCCTGAGGTTGTACATTGAGCTATGTTTTAAGCTAATTTCGAAGTTGTCGGTAAATGTATTGCCGTGAACTAGATTATACAAAAGTGCAAGATTCAGCTTGAGTCGCCGTAGCCAAAGTGGATCGAGTGCTAGCGTTTGGCAACGTTCTCTGTAGTTCAGAGAAGACGTATAACCTAGTAAACCTTTCGTGAATGCACGTTGGAGACTTTCCAGAGCTAGCCTATCAGACTTGCGCAGGTGACAATATATGAACGTGATTTATGAATGTGATATAGGTGTTCCACTTGAATACCTCAAAGATCTTATTTTGTTATGTACGGAAAACATTCGTTTCGATTTTGAGGGACTTGCTTACAAACAGATAGACGGTGTTGCCATGGGTAGTCCGTTAGGTCCAACACTAGCGGACGTCTTCTTAGGAATGATTGAGCGGCAAGTCCCGGATTATATAGCCGAATCGTTATTGTACAAACGATACGTTGATGATATTTTAATTTTTACTGATGTTACTCATTTTGACCTGTTTTTCAACTTTCTTAATAATATTCATCCCAACCTATCTTTATCTCACGAAGTTGAAACGAACAACAGTTTACCTTTTTGGATGTACTCATTACTAGACGTGCGGATGGCACGTTACAGCGCTCAGTTCACCGCAAAGCGACATGGGGTGGTCAATATCTTCAGTTTTCCAGCTTTACTCCTATTGCATACAAACGGGGTTTGGTTAAGACACTGTTTCATAGAGCCAGGCGTATTTGCACCCCGGATACTCTGCAGACAGAACAGGAGTTGCTGAGACAAACTTTACTAGCGAATGGATACCCCGACAAATTCATTGAGGCACATAATACGGTGAAGAAGAGCATTGAGCCCATACTGACGGCTCAAAAAGGATGTTTTCTTATTCTTGCCGTTCAAAGGTGACCACCTAGCCAACGACATAAAACACAAATTAAAGTCTGCTCTGGCTCGAACGTATGCGGCTGCGCAGTTGCGCTTATTTCAAACCACCAGAGGACCAGTTCTCCGCAATCGCGAAAGTAGTTTGTCAAACTGTTCTGTCTCCCATATTGTGTACCAGTTCACCTGCAGTTGCGGTGACGTTTACATAGGCAGAACAGATCGACAACTATCACAACGAGTCGCCGAACACATCCCGAAGTGGTTGAAACAACAGATGATGAACCAGCCTCAACTTGGTGCATTGACGGCTCGAAATCCAACGTCATCGATTGCTAAACACATCATGACAACAGGTCACCAAGTTGACCCATTAAACTCATTCAAAATATTGTTGCGTAATCGAAACCCCAAGTTATTAGCTTTTTGCGAAGCGATGCTCATTCGAACTTACCAACCGACGTTATGTGCACAAAAGTGGTTGAGGCAACCTATCGGGTTGCCATGGTCGTGATTACATAATAATTGATGTGCTTGTAGATGTGTCTAGTCCCTGTTTGTCCCTATCTATATGATGTATATAACTAGCATGTTTTACGTTTGCGACTGATGAGAGTAAATGAAATGTTAACATATCGCAATATATGTCTTCTTTCTGCTCTGATGAAGTGGTTAAAGGGAACTCAGTGTTTCGAAGTAAAATGTGTACAACAAGC
>LOND01001010.1:47167-63334 GCA_014220965.1 Paragonimus kellicotti
CAGTTTTCGACACGTTATACAGACGCGTTCATAGAAAGGCATAGTAAACCGACACCGTCATTCGGACAGGTGATCGCTGTGGGGGATGAGTCTTATATAGAACTGTCTTTTAATGACATCTACAGTATGCATCAAACAACGCAAAGACTGATGAAGTCGACTGAACGAAACTGTAGCGCAGCCAGTCTTTGTGCACTAGTTCGAACCCAGAACCTGCCTGTGCCTTCAATCAAGGGAGATCAGCCTGTCGGTGCCACCTCACACTGTATCTACCAATTTACATGTAACTGCAAAGAAAGTTACATAGGCAGAACCGAGAGGTGTTTGATTTCCAGAGTGAAGGAACATTTGCCTAAATGGGTGCAGAACTCAGTATTACCGAAGAACGGCAATGTCGTTGAAACACGCAAGCAACCAGTGTCCGCAGTCGTAAGACACATCCTCACCACTGATCACAACATCAAATCAGCTTGTGCATACAAAATCTCATTAAGTAACCTAAATCCAAGATTCTTGTGACTCGCTGAGGTCATCACAATCAGTCGACTGAACCCAATGCTGTGTGTTCAGAGACAATTGTTCGTGAGCTCGACCCTGCCCTGGACTTTGACCTTTTCTAACCCACCGATCCATTATTCACCTCGCCCCCTGACTGTTAAGTATAGAAACCGCTCCGAGTTATT
Source organism: Paragonimus kellicotti (assembly GCA_014220965.1). NCBI lineage: Eukaryota > Metazoa > Platyhelminthes > Trematoda > Plagiorchiida > Troglotrematidae > Paragonimus > Paragonimus kellicotti. Next base: position 47,851 of record LOND01001010.1, read on the forward strand.
GTAAATTTGGTACTAAGGAGTCAATGTGAACTATTTGTATATACTAGTTTCCATGGTCTAACTACTTTATTCAAACTTCTAAATGTTCGAAGAACACTCGGTCTGAATGAATCTTCTACTTTCTAAGTCTTAGAGAATGAGCCGTGGCTCATGCTTCTTTGATCGCCGCATATTTGTAAGTCAGACGGTTTGTTTCTGCGAGCTGTTCGTAAGATTCTTCTTTATGCGCAGTATGAGAAGCTCTTAGGTCCCCCGAACTTCCCGTGTGCTCATGTTTAGGGTATAATTTGAAAGGTTCATCGGGGAGACGACCATTCAACTCGAGGGAGATGAGCGGGAAGATAAAGTACTCATCTTGCGCGCTACGAATACATCGTTCGCCCGCGTGCGTTTTCAGGTGCATAACATATCAAAGTAGGAGTGAACGAAGATAAATTCCCATGCTATTCCCATGTCAACTTTTGTTAGTTGTTTTAAACAGTAACAGGTTAGGTCAGTGGTCAGTAAAGGATAGTTATTGCGTCCAGGTTTTGGTATGTTAACCAATCTATCCACCAACTTTCTCTCGTTAGTAATGGTCAGATCGAACAAGGAGTGAATCCCATCAGTTCGGTGCCACGTCAAGGAGGTGACATGCCGTTCGCAAGCTTTTTGATGTGTCAGCATCAATGAGGAAGGCCGCAGACCGTCTTTAAAATACCGGTGAGATATTGGTGACCAGTTCATTTTGAGTAACTTTAAGTAACCAACAGCAGGAGGAAAGGAAAGCCGTTATCTCAGGAAGTTTCCTGATCTTATGAGAAAAGCATCATCATGAGAACTTTTACACGAAAGGGATAGTCATCCCTCACTTAAAATGTCTTGTCCATGCATTGCTAGTTGGAGTAATGAAACATCCTTTATCAAAAGGTTGAAATTTCTAAGGGACCATGGATGTTGAAAGGCTTTTATTGAAGAAATTCAGGTGGCTCTTATCTTTCTCCCAGAGGGGCAGGCCGGTGTGAATATCCGGAGGCGCTAAGTTAATTGTCATTGACGTTACTACCGTGCTTCCCGATTTTGGCAATCGGTAGCAACGGTAAAATCATGTCGTGACTTGTAACATCGACCGTTCAAAGTTGAATAAATATTGAAAATGGAGGTACAATGTTATCTCACAGGTCCTTCCGACAACTTGGACAGAACAGTGAAGTTCTTCTCCTAAGAAGCACACTGAATGGAAATAAAGAAGCAGCACAGCGACCTTCAAACCAGAAAGGCAGTAAGTACGAGTGAGTATATTTCGTTAACTTGCAAGTCTAAACGGGAACTTCATACGAGGGGCTCAGGTGAAAACTTCGTGCTTCAGAATCACCCGGGGGAATCCTCAAACAAATTTGGCAACCGTGCAATTTACCGTGCTAAACCCTTTTTATTAGATGAGTTGATGGACTTGAGTGCACTTATTCAGAATAGGCAAATGTTTGTAGCCGTGCCGTTGGGTTGAGGATGCTTCAGTGCGATGGGTGAGTGTAAACGGTCCACGTTTTTCAGCTAGTTTTCGAACTCATGTGCGGTAAAACGAGTGCTGTCGCAAGCGACCAAAGGCGTATTATACTGCTTGCAGGCTGGAAGCTTTTAACAATGCAATCGGACTAAACTATGGTTGACGCGAGTATGAAACGACAATAAGCGGAGCGTAGAATTCATCTGAGCAAGCATGACACTGGTCAACATATGGTCTTCGACAGGTCTTATAAATAATCAGCAAGGGTTTCCATTTTAATGGTCGTTACTGCGTTCCGTCTACAAACTAAACAGAACTCCAAGGAATACCATGGAGTTGAGCAACCAGTTCTGGCCAACAACAAATCAGACGAACCAAATATTTCACGTTTCTGGGAGCCCAACGGCAGGAGTGTAAAGCATTCAGCGCAATTCGGACAGCGGTGTGGAAGAAGTGGCACTCTCTACCCGAGGCACAACAAACCATCGGGAGTAACAGAAAATAATTTGACATTTGTAAAACTTGCGAATTCTTCGGCATACACCGCAATTTCAACCATTACCTGATGTAGTCAGGGTTGCGGGACATTGTCTCCGAATATCACAAACCAAACCAGAAAGAGAATGTGGCCGATCCGCAAAAGTAGAGGCTTTCTGATCGTTCCTCATCGCGACAAAATTTTCTGCACATTTTTCCGGAACCATCTGCATCAAATAATGGCGGAATTCTTCGACCGGCCACTTTCTCCATCCTCAGATAACCTTTCTGCACTAGCTCGAACCCAGAAGCTGCCTGTGCCTTCAATCAAGGGAGATCAGCCTGTCGGTGCCACCTCACACTGTATCTACCAATTTACATGTAACTGCAAAGAAAGTTACATAGGCAGAACCGAGAGGTGTTTGATTTCCAGAGTGAAGGAACATTTGCCTAAATGGGTGCAGAACTCAGTATTACCGAAGAACGGCAATGTCGTTGAAACACGCAAGCAACCAGTGTCCGCAGTCGTAAGACACATCCTCACCACTGATCACAACATCAAATCAGCTTGTGCATACAAAATCTCATTAAGTAACCTAAATCCAAGATTCTTGTGACTCGCTGAGGTCATCACAATCAGTCGACTGAACCCAATGCTGTGTGTTCAGAAACAATTGTTCGTGAGCTTGACCCTGCCCTGGACTTAGTGACCTTTTCCTAACCCACCGATCCATTATTCACCTCGCCCCCTGACTGTTAAGTATAGAAACCGCTCCGAGTTATTGTAAATTTGGTACTAAGGAGTCAATGTGAACTATTTGTATATACTAGTTTCCATGGTCTAACTACTTTATTCAAACTTCTAAATGTTCGAAGAACACTCGGTCTGAATGAATCTTCTACTTTCTAAGTCTTAGAGAATGAGCCGTGGCTCATGCTTCTTTGATCGCCGCATATTTGTAAGTCAGACGGTTTGTTTCTGCGAGCTGTTCGTAAGATTCTTCTTTATGCGCAGTATGAGAAGCTCTTAGGTCCCCCGAACTTCCCGTGTGCTCATGTTTAGGGTATAATTTGAAAGGTTCATCGGGGAGACGACCATTCAACTCGAGGGAGATGAGCGGGAAGATAAAGTACTCATCTTGCGCGCTACGAATACATCGTTCGCCCGCGTGCGTTTTCAGGTGCATAACATATCAAAGTAGGAGTGAACGAAGATAAATTCCCATGCTATTCCCATGTCAACTTTTGTTAGTTGTTTTAAACAGTAACAGGTTAGGTCAGTGGTCAGTAAAGGATAGTTATTGCGTCCAGGTTTTGGTATGTTAACCAATCTATCCACCAACTTTCTCTCGTTAGTAATGGTCAGATCGAACAAGGAGTGAATCCCATCAGTTCGGTGCCACGTCAAGGAGGTGACATGCCGTTCGCAAGCTTTTTGATGTGTCAGCATCAATGAGGAAGGCCGCAGACCGTCTTTAAAATACCGGTGAGATATTGGTGACCAGTTCATTTTGAGTAACTTTAAGTAACCAACAGCAGGAGGAAAGGAAAGCCGTTATCTCAGGAAGTTTCCTGATCTTATGAGAAAAGCATCATCATGAGAACTTTTACACGAAAGGGATAGTCATCCCTCACTTAAAATGTCTTGTCCATGCATTGCTAGTTGGAGTAATGAAACATCCTTTATCAAAAGGTTGAAATTTCTAAGGGACCATGGATGTTGAAAGGCTTTTATTGAAGAAATTCAGGTGGCTCTTATCTTTCTCCCAGAGGGGCAGGCCGGTGTGAATATCCGGAGGCGCTAAGTTAATTGTCATTGACGTTACTAAAAGCCAAGCCACCGAGAGATCAGTTGTGGGGCGAAATTTCTTGAAGTTACTCTGATTTCCGATAATTAATTGGATAGACTTAGACAGTTCGTATACAGGTAATCAAAAGTTACTTTCTAGGTTAGTATTGATGAGAAGACGAAAAGGACAATACGAGGAGGAGCTTGGTAGGAGGTACCTAAGGTTGAGAGTACAATGGGCGGTGGTCGAAGCGGACCCGATTTGTCCTGTAGAGTTTCTCTGGAGGTCTTCCTGCGTGACAACAAATGAGATGCCGTCAGATGGGTTTGAGTCAACGATCTGAACGAGAAACTGACCGATATCTGTGTATCGTAACTCCTGGCGTCTGCGTCTCCTTACAACCTCTCATTTTGGGAACGTGATTGGAAGTTGTCATTCACGGAAAATTTGACTTTGGTCCGTTGGGGACAAAACATTGAACGGTGAATTGCGTACGGTGTTGTAAGAGCAGAAATAGAAACGATCAACGGGACGGGCTAAATAGATACCTTTTGACTGTTGGCGAACGAACGCAGGTAGTTCTTCCGGGTCTAAATTTTTTGGAAGCATATTGTTCAGGGCCTGTTAATAGACCTTGGATTGGACAACACGCATGACGAGTGCCGAGTGCCCTCTGGTTCTCAGGACTTGCGCGGAGCATGGTTGGTCGATTGGTGAACTGATGTCGCCACCATCGGTATCCCCCTTTTACCACAGTCACGTGTGCCTGAGTGACCAGTGTACGGGCAAAAATCACAATCAAATTCGTCGGTGTGGCCTACCGTCTGACTTGATCTATGCGTTGCTTTTGACCTGTCGATAACGTCTACCCCTCAATTGCATGAAGAGATCAAAGTATTTCTGTTTGAGGTCGGCGTTTAAGGGTTTCCACTGCAGTAAGCTTTCAAGCGCTATTTCGGGGCTGAGCATAGCAGACAAAACTACCAAGCGGCGGAGCGACTTTTGGTGGATTAAGTGTCCAACCAGCTGGCGAGCACGAAGTGGGCAGCGCCATGAGGAAAGATGCCGAGGCTGAGTCGTTCAGTTCACCTAGAGATGTAAAGAGTTGGCCCCCGCGAAAAAGTTTCTTTCTCTGAATGACTTCTCTCTCATTCTGATCACAACCTCTTCGATATGTGCACTTGAGAGGTTTACGTCCTTCTTGGTAGTCGCAACGCCGGGAACGGCAGGAACAACGTCCTCGTTCAAATACTCTAGTTCCAATTTTCTTTTAAACGAGGCCCGGTTGTACTAACTCATTCTGATCTCTACGGAAGAAATAAAAATAGAGTTGACGTGAGGTTCCCATCTACTATTATAGATTTTGGATTCCGATCACGTTTCGCGAAACACGCGCGCTCAGCTCAGGTCAAGGTGGTTCTTTGGCTGTCAGTATATCTGCAATTTATGCAGCAAACGCAGATATTAGAAGATGCCGACCGATGGTGACGGTCCTCTCTTAAGCTAGCACCCATGAACCTGTATTACTTCTGGCATACATGTCACTATATGCGGTGTTAAAGGTATCTTTGAGGTCTCAAACGTCTGTAATTGATGGCTCCCTCGGTGAATATCTGTCGAATTTCAGTACCGTTGCATTTGACGCGTCATTGCTACTTTGAAATAAACTGAGCATAATAAATATCAAGTTCTTCGTAATTCGAAATGTGGATGCGATGAAAGGCTGATGGTCACATAAAATGAGTTAGTCAGCTGTTCTTGGATAGTGACGGTAATCGTAATGAACCTTTGAGCAGAGCATATTGGGCGGAGGTGACAGCAAGGAATAGTGGTTCAACGTTTGAGTTACTCCTTACACAAGTAGCAGATTTATTGAAATCGATTGGTCTGTTACCAAGCAACATAATCAAAAGCACTTCAGCAACACCGAATGGAATGTTTTTATCAATCACCAAAGCTAAACCATCATACTTTCATTATTTTACACAAAACGTTCTGGGGTATGCACACATTCTCTCGTGTCTGATTGTTTCAAAGCAGCTTTCCAGCAATTTTCAGAAATTGTTCCACGAGTTGGAAGCCGTAGGTCCTAGTCAACAAGGTCCAGCCAGTTTGTCAATTTTGACATCCAGCGGGATTCTCATGGGCTAGGGGCGGTCAATGAAAATAAATCGTGGCGACGCACTTGGGAAACAAGGCGAGTGCCAGGGAGAATACAAAGTTATAACTGATCAGTGTCTTCAGCAATTCAATGTCTACTGGCTGTTTAAAATGGCATCTAATGGTGCAAATATTCACCCTTAATGAAGGGCTTTTCCTGAGATGAAATAAATGGTAATGGAAAACTACCCTGTAAAGAAATTCAGGGGTTACAGCTTGAACTTGTGACCTCTTTGGCTATTGTCGAGCAAGAAACAAAATAACTGCCGCCCTTGCTACACACTAGAGACAAGGCCGTGGGGTTTGATTTACTGCAGTGTCCTCAAGAATGAAGTGGATAAAGATCAAACGTTCTACGGTGAGGCTATCAAGAAAACTTCCGCAAACCGATGACCTGTCCGGTGGCCACTCGCTGGACACGTTTATTGGTATGTCTTTTCTTGGGCTTGTATACAAGAAACCATTGGTTACCTCAGAATGCAATCTTATGTAGACCCGGTTACATGTATATAGAGAAAATGATTCGTCATTGCATTCGGTATCTGTCAAGTTAACATTTAAGACGAACTTATTTATTACGCATGGCTTGTCGGAGAGAACCTCTGCTATATAAAGAAGAAGAAGCTGTCTGGGAAGAAAGTTTGATAAATGACGCGTTTTTACAGACAGCCTACTATTCCGCACGGGATGCTGATGGAGCTGATCGGTCGACAGCTAGTAAAGAAGTGTCAATCGTTCGTCCCAAATGTAAGCATGACAGCGGCCTCTTTTAATACCTTCTGAGTATTGTTGGTCCGAAATGTCTGATTGACAAAATTACTCAGAAACTTTCCCAGAGGGATGTATGTTTCTCTGACGGTGTGAAAATTGATTGCCTCTGGTTTCACCGTACAAATAGGATTGCCCTAAACAAAAGAGCTTGAGCATCGAGCACAAAGTAATCCGCTGCCGGGAGCGAAGTTTAAAAGTTTGGCAACAAAAGAACACGACATCGTTTCAAACAAAGCACTCCGTAGACGACTGATTAGCACTTCGTGAACACCCCTGCAACAACTTTGGGGGGTTGAGGACGTTGTCCATTCGAGAAACCACAAAAAGTCATCGACATCTTATGTGTTCCAATCAGACACACATATTTGAACCGAAATTTAATACGTTCGTGGGCTATCAGTACTAGGTTTATCTTCATCTTCTGGCGTGTTACGGGACTTCTTGTTTGCATGATTTCATCCTCAGTTCAAACAGCCTCTAAATCGTTCACTGTCCGTTTGTTTCTACTTGAAAACGAAGTAAAAGGGTCCGTTAAGAGACGGCGTATTTTTCGCGAAAGCGTTGAACAAGAAGACTGATGTAGTTTGCCTGGAGCAAATGTTTCAAGTTCCCGGCGGGAAGCTTCAGAAGAACAGTAGCTTGAGTTCACTGAATCACAGCCGGAAGGTAAATGTACTCCGGCAGCACTTTGATGTTGGTGGCCTACCTTCCAGAACTTTCGAGTCAAAGTGTCCGTCAAGACGTTTGAGAGCTAGTAAAAGATTAAATTAAAAAAAATACACCTATTGGTCATTTTGTCTCAGCAGCGGTCAACTGATTAAAACGTGCCAGATGAACTTCGGTTGCAAACACTGCGTCGAGAGGTTACTGTTCAAAACAGAAGAATTCAAGTTGCTTGATGCGTGATCCAAGCTGTAAATGTTGTTGATCCATGAACTGAGAAAATTCGTCCCCATCGTTTGCATTCCCTATTTTCCCACTAACCTGACACTTGTTCCCACTACCTCACCCACCCCGTTTTGTTTTGTTGAACTAATGTGTCATTAACTGTCCTTGGCGCGAGTAGCCATTCTTGTCCTGGCCTACTGGCGTGACGGCTCACCTTTGACCTTGCTGGTCCTGTTGAGAAACTGTTGATTTTGCTGGACGAGACTATCGTCGCGAACGATTGAGGTTTGCTTTTTGTAATTATTGATGCATTTCTTTAATAGTACCGTAGAAATTGTTGGATCCAATCTTGTTTTCAATTTGGGATCCGTTTTTGGGCTACGCGTAACTCAACGATCAGACGTGGATCGTTACACAAGCCTCCCCTCTTGTCACCATTGTTACGGATCGGGTGAATCCGTCATTGGAATCCTCATGGAGCGACGATAATCTGTTGAGTATGAGCGCGTCAGACTTAACTATACTGGGATGATGTGAGGAAGTTCGTTCGAAGGCGAAACGGTTTTTGAACTGTTTCCGCCTTTAGGGGATTTGCAGGACGGCTGACTGTTCTACGCCGGCGAAAATTTGTGACATTTTGAGTTGAACAAATATTTAGTGGGACAAGACCCCAGCCTGTCTGAAGAAAAATTCTGCGTACTTTACCTATGGTGAATCCTTTGAGGTGCGGAAGACGGTTATGAGAGATTAATAGCATCCAAGTGCTGTGGAATAATATAGCTTATGAAGGAACGTTTTGAAGTGAGAAAGCTAAATTTGAGAGAGAAACGATGGGGGTTCAACTCGCTGTTGTGTGCCACCTCTTCAGGTTTATGTAGCCTGATGTGTAGCTGGCCATCTGGGTGGACGGAAGTAAACAACGTTACGTCAACTGCAGAACAAACGAAATATTGTAAAGCAAAGTTTTCGGTAAACCTACGTTGCAGTCATCAGGGAAAAACACTAGGTTATCTGAACGGCAGCAGCCAAATTACGGTCAGTGTACATATAAAATGGAATGCTTCCTACAGAACTCTGGTTGCAGAAAGAGGTCACTAAAGCACACCTGAAGTTTGCTGTGCACGATTTGCAGTGATTGCGCAAGCGTTAGTCTGTGAACACCAAATAACCGAGAAGACCCGATCACAACTCGGGCAACATTCAAACGTAAACCACAATACTACTTCAGTGAGTGTTCTTCACAATTTACATTTATTTTTTCGATAAGTAATAGGCGTGAAGTAAGTACTGGAATAATCAATAAGGACATTTCATAGGCCTCCAACTGTGGTACTAATATCGATTTATATGCATCGAGTGGCCGGAAAAATGTTTGGCATGATGGTTTTACTGCCACCTTCATAAGTGTCGGTCAAAAAGTTTTCGCCCGTTCAGTAATCATCTAGGTCACCAATGCTTGAGTTCGCCCCCTGCTCCGAGCACTTTATTCAACCGCCTTCACGATGGCGTGCAATTTCTGCTAACGTCGAATGCACACACAAAGTTTCTTCTGCGTAAACTTCAGCGACTGATCGTGAAGGTCGTGGGTAATAAGTTAAGAAGGACATTTATTTAAACTAGATAAAACATTCCTGGCCATTTCCAGCTCTACTAAACCTCACAATGTCTTACCTCTTGCATGCTTCCGTCAAATTCCAGCTGTGAATCACCTGCATTCCCACAGCTTACAGCCTGCGGCCAACTGTTAGCAACTTCGATGCCGTTTCATAAACGAATTACTACATGATAAGCGTGTCAGGTCGCAACACCTCGATGCTCCCTCCGTGTCTAGAAAAATAAGGGTTGCATGTGATGAGCATAACTGGCATGCTTTGTCTCCCTTCATGCAATTGTTTCACTATTCCAATATCCTGTACAATTGATACGTACGATTCGACAATATACGTTCTATGTTATTGTGCCTAATTGTGTTTTGCGATTCTTATACGTTCGATCGTTATTCTACATGATTCAATTCTAATTACAACATTTGGCGTCGCGCTTTCGCACTATTCACAATGGTTACTGAAATGGATCGATTATCCACTAATTCAAATGCTCGAGAAGTGGAAGATTATTTGGAGAGGTTTGACATTTGGTGCCTCACAAAATCTGATTTGGACGAGAAAAAGAAGGTTGCTTTCTTTCTACATTTCATCGGCATGGAAGCTTATGCCTTGTCAAAAACTTGGCTTTCCGGAGTCACCAATCAATTATTCTTACTTCACGTTAAAGAAAACACTCCTCCAACACTTAAAGTTGGTGAATTTTGCAGCAGTTGGAAGAACCAAGTTCAGTGTATTATATTCGATCAGAATTCCGATCGATTATCGATTTCATCCGACAGTTACAAACACAGGCAGCCAACTATGAATACGGAATCCAGTTGGAAGATCAGCTATGTGATCGGGGGATTGCTGGTGTTAACTTGCCAGAGTTACAACAGAAACTTCTCTTGCATCATGATCAGAGGTTCCAGATTATTCGTAAAGTGTGTGAACAGTATGAGGATGTAAAACAAGTTACGAAGACTACTGAGGTTGTTCTGTGCAATTATTCTAAAGGCAACAATCCAAGGCCGAAACAGGATAACACATTCAAACCGCGTACTGATTTCCGTGCGCCAAGACCATTGTTCAGTTTTCTAAAGGAAGTAATGTGAACTCAGTTCTACAACAATTTGGGAAATGCGCATCTTGTGGACGCAATCATTCCCGGTATTCGTGTCCACAAAGACAGGCGAAAGTGCTTCGGCTGTGGCAAAGTGGGTCATATCCAGTCGGTATGTAAGTCCAGACGTTTATGTCACTTAACGACAAATTCTAATTTGAACGTGCAATCATTAACTGATGACATTTCTACTCTTTCTCTGTCTATTTTGCCCCAAAACACTTCTCATGTTTTGAAAACATTAGTGTCTGCTTCCGGCAAAATTCAATTTAGTTGTTGAAACCTTTAGTGTGGAATCAATAATTTAGCATTCAGACCTAAATATTTTACATCCTGATGCTGCTCTTGAGCCCACACAGGTTAAAATTTGTGGCATTACTGGTCATTTATCGCCTGAAGCGGGATGCTGCACCGTACCCATGACTACCTGATTATAGCCCTATCGAGTGTTAATTTTTAGTTTCAAGCTCAGGTCCTTCTATTCTTGGACTTAAAGTTTTACGACTACTACATTCTGACATTTCTCTACTGACGTCAGTGAACGACGTTGACATTAGACAACTTATACTGGACTGTTCTAAGGCCACAGGGGAATGCGAATACCGAAGGTAAAGCTTGAAGCTTCGGGGGACCCAGTCTTTCTTAAGAGACGAATCATTCCATTTGGTTTACGAGAACCTGTGCGCAAAGAATTGCAATCCATGTGTGATAAAGGAGTAATAACGCCTGTTGACTCGTCAAACTGGGCGACTCCAATAGTGACACCATTAAAAGCTGATGGATTACACCGAGAATTTGTGGTGACTACAGGTTAACGTTGAATACACGCCTACTACAACGTACCTGCACAACAGAAGAACCCGAGGATGTACTGTATCGTTTGTCAGGTTCTAAGGTCTTTTCAATAATCCATTCATGGGATGTTAATTTACAAATACTCCTCGAGGTAGTATCGCGCAAGTTGACTGTGATTACTACCCTATTCCAGCTGTACCCATACAATTCTTCACCTTTTAGTTCAAACGTTTTGTCAGCTTTATTCCAGAATGTCATGAATACAATTACTAAAGACTTAGATGGTATCGAAACCTATCAAGATGATGTTATTGTTCATGCTCCTGATAAGCCTACCCATGATTATCACCTCCTTTCTCTGTTGAAACGATTTTCTGACTTCAACGTGGCCAGTAATCCGAGGAAGTGTAATTTTGTAAGACCATGAGGCTTTGAAATTTCTGTATCATCCCAGCAAATCGCTGGCAAAGTCATCTGCTGCCATGGTGCAACGCTGGAGCATTGCTCTTAGTTCCTACAATTACACAATTATTCATCCTAATGTAAAGCTATTCGCCCTGTTGATTACTTATCCAGAATTCGGTCACCAGGTTCAACCTCCGACGAAGCTGACCGTTCACTGGTTCAACCACTGCCGTAAAAAGAAATGCACTTGTGTTCAATATTCGGTAATTTGTTGGTCCCGTTATCTCTGCCTTAAGACGTAGCGGAACACGACAGAAGCGGCGTAGATTTTCTGTGTTTTACCGTCAACATGAAGATGTATTCATTACTCAAGTGGATTACTGTTTTGATGATCGTGTTTCATTCCACCGACTCTAAGGTCTGATATCCTTGCGGACTTGCATTCCGGACATTTGGGAGTTGATAAGATGAAGTCGCTTGCACGCTTATCTTGTTGGTGGCGGAATTAGAATCAGATATTAAACACACTGCCAAAAATTGTACCAAATGTATACACAAGATTCATACGAAACAATCACGATGGCTTCCATGGCCTGTTACGTTTGAAACATTTCAGAGAGTTCATGCTGACTACTGTGGTCCTTTTCTGGGGAAATACTATGCCCTAGTGATTATTGATGTCTTACTCTAGATGGCCTGAAGTTTTTCTCACTTCATCACCAAGTGCAGGCTTTACACAACATGGTTTTGAGAAAATCGCGAGAGTTTACCCGCTGCTTCGGTTACCGACAATGGTACTTCACTGTCAAGTCTTTGGAGGAATGGATTAAAGGACTTGGGTGTCGGCATTTGTTTACTGCTCCGCGACATCCACAGTCCAATGGACTTGCAGAAAATTTTGTACGCACACTGAAGTCTGCCATTGCTTCTTTAACACCAAACTCATTTGTGGAACTTGATCGAGGAATCGATAATTTTCTCATGCAGTACAGAAATGCATCACATTCGGTAACTGGAAAGAGTCCCGCGATCCTTTTCAAATCTCGTTCTCTGCGTACAAGTCTTGAATGTGCAAAAACAGCTGATGTTACACTTTTCAAAGGCATTGATTTACGTCCTGCTAATGGAATAGTTCCTTGTTCTCAAGGAAATCGCATGGGAGACCTTTCTTGCCATCGAAGATATGTTGAAAAGTGTGAGTTTAGTTCTAGGGGTCACTCTGTCAACCGAAACTCTGGTACATCGAATTCTAATTAATCCTTTCTAGACAATCCTGTCTTATTGGAAGCAAACAAGGTTATTCAAGTACGGACTATTTCTGAAGTTCAAGAAACACATGAAGACCCGAAAATTTAGAACATATCAACGGTTGGACTTCAGGACACCACGGATTTACTAATATTCGCAAGCTCATTCAGGGTGCGGCGTATATGATGAACATGGCGAATATGCTTCGTCTTCTTTTTCGATGCAATTGTTTCACCATTCCAAAATCCTGTACAATCGATACGCCCGATTCGACAATATACGTTTGTGTTGCTTGTGCCTAATTAAGTTTCGCGATTCTTATACGTCTGATCGTTATTCTATATAGTTCAATTTCAATGAAAACATTGCACCATATTCTCGCTTGTCAATCTGAATGCAGTTGGACTGATCGGCAAAACTGGATTGGTAGTCATCCCTGTAGGCGACTGGGAACAGATTATGCATATTTTAGTCGGGAATTCGGCTATACAAATTGCACATAGAACGTAATAAAACATGTCAAAACCGTGTTTTGAAACCGTTACAAAAACAACATTTGTATCTGTACAATCGGTACTCTCGCTTGGCAATGAGAGGTTGTGCAGTAATGAATTTACATCGCAATGCGCACGTGCGAACGGAAGCCAGAGTGCTATTAAACCAATCTCATAGGGTGTCCATCAACGACTTCGTGTCTTGGGAAGAGTTGTATTGTTCACTCGCATTACTCCAAGAACGGTTGCTTTGTGAATGAGACTTGTGCGCTGAACTTTCCTCAAACGTCCTGGATCAATCAACCGCCATGGGCCACTCCCACGTTCAGAGCATGAGTCCTAAAATTTTAGACTTCCGAATAAGGTTGTTGTACTCGGTTAAGGTGAATCGGCATGCAATTGGTCGCTCTATGGTCGCCTTTGCCGACGTATCTGCAGGGGGCATCGCTCAACAACGCAGCATCAGTGCAAATACGCTCACCAGCGATTATAAAGCAAAATTTGTTTAAGGATTCGCCTTGTTCTTAGGTGGTTAGGTGTTCAAAAGTGTTCTCAGACTATAAATTTTCGATTGCAACATAAAGAAGTGCACCGAGACATACGCGCTGAGCGGAAATAAGCCGTTGACATTGACGTTTTACGCTTTATGAGTTTACCTTTAATAGGTTTGCCGGAAAATGAATGCATCGGAACGCGAAGTCCTCTGAAATTCATAAGAACGCGTTCAGACTAATAGACATATCTGTTAAATATCGATATTTATACGATGCCAAAGAACTGTGCCGGCAAGGATGTCGCAGGATCCGGGTGAGATAGGACGGGAAAATTCACTTCCAGACGACTGGAATCGACCAGCACGACGACTGAGAATATCCCAGAAAGGTTAAACTTCTCATTCCACCCCGAAGTAGCTCGCCTATAGCTTGGCTGGAAGATGAGGGCGGTAAATCAATCAACAGAAATTCCGAACCAGATAAACCAACTGAACGCAAGTCCATTTCATAAGTAGTATTAGGTTCTAACTCTAAATAGTGGTAGGTATAAACGAGAGCGTGAATATGAGCAACCGCCAGAACTATTCATCTTTTCTGATCTCCCTATATCTGACCGGGAATGTGACAAGTCCTTGCCTTCCGGCGTAGGGACAAGGTAAATTGTTGTGATCCGGGAATCAGTGACAGCAAGTATATCGGGCTGTGTTCAAAATGGAAACTCTTGAACCTCAGCTAATTCGTTTTGTGGATTCATTGTTCATTGATAGAAGGCAGGAGTCGCTGACTGTGTGAGCCTCTTCACTGAGCGTCTCGACACCGGAGTAAGCAGGGCGTTAACTATCCTCCTTCCAGCGCGCCATCATATGTGCATCTAGGAGCCGCTTGAAAACCACATCATTGGGTGCTAGTACCACCTGCGCTGGTAGCGCATTCCAGCTATTGACGGCCCGCCGTGACAGTCGGAATACGGCGTGAATTCGCCCCGATCGTTGCTTGAGAATCGTGAGTGGATGGCTCCGAAATCTGTGCTCGTTTCGGAGGGGAAAATCTGCTCTGAGCTCCTCGCCCATGTCACCTCGCAAAATGCGGCGTATCACAATAAGGTCCCCGCGGAGTCGCCGGTAACTCTGGGGGTACATGTTCAGATACTCCAGCCGTCTGTTATAGGAGAGGCCCCTCATCCCAACAACCATGCGTGTGGCTGCCCTCTGCACTCTTTCAAGTTGAGCTACCTCACTTTGTGTACAGGGGAACACTGCAGCGTGGCCGTACTCTAGTCTCGGACGAACATGAGATAAGAGTAAGCAAAAGGCCTCCTTGGACACTGGCAAAGATCGACGGATAGCCCCAAGCACTCTCCTAGCTTTAACACAGGCTTGTGTTGTTTGAGCCTGCGTTTTGAGGGTGTCTGACACCAGCACCCCCAGGTCACGTTCTGTATTACACTGTGTCAACAGGTGACCTCCAACGTGATATGCCTTGACATCCTTTATATCTCCCAGGTGCATGAAGGAGCATTTTTGTGGGTTCAGAGGCAAGTTCCATTGAACTGTCCATGTTGAAATCGCATCTAAATCCAGTTGCAATATTTCGCTATCCTCGTCTGAAGAGATTGTCCTCCATACTTTCATGTCATCAGCGAAGACGAGGACAGGCGACTGCAACTGGTCCAATAGATCATTGATGAAAACCAGAAACAGCAAGGCCCGAGTACTGACCCTTGTGGCACACCACTTGGGGCAGGCAGCCATCCAGATAATTGCTGGT
>LOND01001011.1:0-19714 GCA_014220965.1 Paragonimus kellicotti
CAAAATGACCGTTTTCCCTTTTGAACGACCTTCAAGCCCAATCCCTCAAAACGGATAATTGCCGCCCATTGTAACATTGCAGCGAGAATTTGCTTCCTCTGTATACTCTATTTTCCAGGGTCGATACTAATACACGAGGGTCAACGCGCTTGTTCTTGTTTTTCATTGTTGATTGGTTTTCGATATTGAGTACAGACTGGGTTGTATTCTGTTGGATAGGGTCCAAAACGCGTCCTCAATCTAGTTGAAAACAATGCAGTAGAGTGAATAGAATTTACTTCTGAAGATTCTCAGTGATAGAGTGGGACATGATACCCTTTCTTACGCCGCTCCATATACACCGAAGATGAAAACAACCATATGATAGCGTCATTTCCAACCATTTCTAAGAGCAACGTTTCGTCGACCAGTATCTACCTGAAATCTTGCAAACAAGGAGAAATAGTACAAATATCGTATAGACAAGGAAGCTGGAAACGTTGTCATACATGTTTCACTATCAAATGTGTTAGTGTTCTTGTTGAAATGCAATGCCAACATTGTATGGTCGTATATTTCCATTTCGACCATATCTTCAAAACGCCGCAAAATGAAGCACTCTCAGGCTATAGAATGACGTATTCCATCTCGAAAATTGCAATGAGCGCATTTATAAGACTTGAAAAAGTGAGCTAACGCCAATAACGGGTTATTTTCGCGAAAATGGTGGAAAGTTTTCATCACCAAACCAGTACTTTTGGCACTTATTCGATGTATTCCAATTTTCCATTGAACGCTGCATATTTATAATTGATGTACTTTAAGTACTTTGTCTAGAATTCTGATTTTAAAACTTCCGAAAATATTTAAAAACGAGGATTCGCGCCAAAATGACCGTTTTCCTTTTGAACGACCTTTAAGCCGAATCTCTCGAAATGGATGATTGCATCTGTTTGTACTGCGCATCGCTTGCCCAGTGAAAGGTGACGAAAACATTCAGCATACCTTGCTTATGCTATAGTCTCTTTTCTTGCTAGAGCTCCTGTTAGCGTAAGTTGCCACATACTCATATCCGCCTTCTCCAAGCTGTGACAACAAAGCGCCGACGCCGGTGTTGTTTGCGTCAGTATCAAGAATAATTGCAGTCGCATCCGGAAAGGTTTGGATGGGTGCGGACACTAGGGCCTGACGCAAATGCCCAAACGCTGTTTCATATTATACTGTCCATGCAAACATTTGGCCTTTTTCCGTAAACTTGTACAGCGGTGACACAGTGTCGGCGAGCAGACAAATGAATGGGCGATAGTAGGAGATAGTAGAAGATAGTAGGAGACTTACTTCAGAAACCTCCTCACTTCCTCCGTTGTTACTGGTAGTGGCAACTCCTCTTAGGATACCTGCATATACCCGAAGCGCTTATAGCATGTCCGAGAACGTTAACCTCAGGCTGTAATAAATGCACTTCGTGGGTTTTAACTTCGATCCTGCATGTACGAGACAGTCTTACGCAGAGTCTAATTTATCCAAGTGTGCCTTAAACGTTCATCCATTGACGATCACCTCATCCAAGTACACAAGGCACTTGTGTGGAATTATTTCTCCCAACACCATGTGCATGAGTGGCGGGAAAGTGACGGGAACTTTGACCAGTCCAAATGGCATTGCTCCTAAATCATACGATTCTGCCTAGACGATGATTGCTATCCTCCCTTTATCGCTAGGGTTGACCTCAACCTACCAGTATCCAGAGGCTAAATCCGGCGTCGTGAACCACTTTGATCCACCGGGTGTTTCCAGCGT
Source organism: Paragonimus kellicotti (assembly GCA_014220965.1). Classification (NCBI taxonomy): domain Eukaryota; kingdom Metazoa; phylum Platyhelminthes; class Trematoda; order Plagiorchiida; family Troglotrematidae; genus Paragonimus; species Paragonimus kellicotti. The sequence goes on from LOND01001011.1 coordinate 1,780, forward strand.
GTCATCTAGTTGTGGAAGCGGAAAGGAACCCATTCGCGTCACACTACTTAACCGTCAATAGTCTACACAGTCTCAAGGATCAAACCTTTTTCTTCACGATTACGATCGTCGGTGGCCATGGTGATTTGGTTGGACTTATGAAATTATCCTTCAGCAATGACTTAAGCGGTCTCCAGCGTTTTGCGGTACTGTACCGGAATTCGTCGCGGATGCTGTCTGGTTGGTAATGTGGCCCTGGTGTGAATTTGAGGATGAAGTACTCTAGACCGCTCGAGGGTAGTCCCTTCCAAGGAAAAAGCTGTCGCGCTTTTTCTATCGGCCGACTGGAGCTGGAAGTGGCTGCTCGCCGTGATAGCTTGCTTTGGCGTTGATAGTAAGTCGTCGATCGGGTAATTTAAATTTTCCGAAAATACAACAATTAATCCCATATCCCAGCGGTTTAGACGGCTAAAGTCAGTTAGCAGTTACCGCACCTAAACAACTGTCTATTAAAATCGACAATACAATTGAACCTTTCCGGAAAATCACACCCGCTGATCGCCTCCCAGGAAATGTTTCCGAATCAATAGTCATGAAGCACTGAAAAACTGTCAATGACAACTGGTAATCGAGACAGCCCAACGATGTGAGTACAGTGCCATTCGCCGCTTCAAGTTCACCGCTGTCATCACGTCGATCGAACCCCTGAGTGGAGTCTGGACGTAACAAGCTTCAGGAGGCACCATTATCTACTAATGGGTTCGCCACGCCTGACCCTAGACCTACGTTTATGCATGACGCTGGTTCAACTCTAGTTGCGTTTGCAGACGGAACATTGAAGCGACAGGAATTAGAACACACCGTTTATTCGTTCCGAGTGATTACGTTGATGTCCACTTTGAGACCACCATCTGAATAAGGGTCTCACGCTTCGACCATCAGCGCCCGGTACAACAGTACCCCACGGACGTTGGTGAGTCCCTGGTGCACCTCGAACGATGTGTTCCCGATGGTGTGAGTCTCAGTGATACACGCGTGCATGGTTTTACGTTGAGGCCGTCGTGTTATGAGGTTTCACTGTCACGCAATTACCGTCGAACTCTGGGAATAGCTCAGTTACTTTTGCGTACGACCGGGTCAGACGGATCGCGCATGATAACTCTGCAGACGGCTCTTTAATGAAGAGTCGTGAGGATTGAGTCGTCTCAAATACTCTCGAGGAAACTCCCGAACACAAGCAATTCCTCTATGCCTCTGAGGGCATTCAGAAACGCCCGCGTAACTAATTGGTATAGCTCTCCGCAGTCTCCTCAATCAGCTGCCCGCGACTCAAGAAAGTTGTTCTTGATTCCACGCGATCACCTAGGACAAGATAAAACTCGTCCAGCCAACTCCGAATTGATGTAGCCGTGGCTGTCGTGGATAAGTCAGGGACCCACAAGACCTCCTGCACAGTGTCACTCAACCAACTCAAGATATAGGATCCTTGATGGTCAGTCGGTGTACGTTCAAGATATAAATCTACCTTCCGCCACCAAATCAGCAAGTTTGTGTCCCAGTAGAAGGAAGAAGGCGGATTAATCACCGGCCTGTGATAATCAGCGGCTGAGACTTTGCGACTGCGTTTAACTGGAATGATAGGAGGTTCGGAGGTTAATCGAGATCCCACCCCCGTTGCCATTTATGCAGCGCACAAGGCTGATATAGATTCACACTCGACTGATCAAGATCTGAAACGTAGAGAGGAACCTTCAAAGAAGGGTCACCGAAACAACGAACACAAAACAACAGCCACAAGTCATGCTCGTCTAAACAACACGACCACGGAGCACGGGGCACAGCGAGCAGCGTGTATCGACCAATTGTAAAAACACAATCACATGTCACATAAAAAGGATGCACGGAATTGGAATGTTCGATCGGGAAGTGCGTATATAAAGGGGGTGTGGCTGATATCTTCGGTAACACACAGTCCATCCATTCATTTGGAGCGTTTCCACATTCTCCCTCTGCATCACTCGCTGGAACAGGAGCAAGAGGAGAAAATGCAGAGTAAAATTAAAATCGTAGCTTGTTTTAGCTACTACGTTATTGTAATGCACGAGTGATCAGCAGAACCTTCAATGCGTACGGACGCACCGACCATTGCCGTTACATTATTGTTATTTAAAAAACGCGCTTTGTTTTACCGATTTTTGATTGCGCGGATTGTGTTCTGTGGAACAAAGGTGCAATGTCATATAACGACTACTTAGTCTGTTTTAGATTACTTACATTCAGTTTTTAGGTTTTTTTCTTTGAGTGTTTATTTTCACCATTTTGCATTGTCAGCCATTGCTCCATGAACATGAAGATTGGTGAGCCGAGGCCTGAGCAAACCGCCACCGTTGAGGCGTTGGTTCGTGAACTAAAAAATTTGGATGAAGCTGCATTTCCTGCGCTCCATGCGCTCGCGGAAAATGGTATTCCGTTTTCTTACAACCTAATGACTGATCCCAGAACTATTCAGGTTACGTGGTGGTATCGCCGACTCTATTGATATTGTGTCAAACAGACAGGTCAAGATTAGAGCGAAAATAGAAATACCCACTACTCAGTATCCCGGGTTCAACTTTGTTGGAAAGCTGCTTGGACCCGGCGGACAGACTTTACGCGCAACCCAGGAGAGTACAAAGACAAAGATGGCCATCCTGGGTGCTGGGTCGCTTCGGGATGACTCTAAAGAACGTGAACTTTTGTCAAGTGGCGATCCGAAGTATCAGCACCTCAAGCAAAAACTACACCTTCAGGTCGACAGCCTTGCCCCTCCGTCCGAGGCTTACTATCGTTTATCTCATGCCATTGCCGAGCTTCGCAAAATTATGCTTCCAGTGAGTCATTTTGTGCTTACTTGAACTTTCAGGAGTCAACTGAATTTCCTCCTCCACCTTGGTTCACTCAAGCATCACCTACTATGATGGACCCTAGAAACGCCGGTCCTATGCGGACTGGTAGGACGCCGACTCCCCATGGGCCTTTTCACGTTCCTCCTCCTGGGTCACCATTCCGTGGTCGCGGTAAGCCGTGGGTCAACCGTGGTGCAGCATCAAATGGAAGTACTGTGATGCCAACGGCCCAAGCAGTTGCTCCGGACGCGTATGGTAATGGTGGTACTCCCGCTGTTTATCCCAATATGAACATGTACGAGCAGCCTGAATACACTGCAAATGTGTATGAAGAATTCGGAGGAAGTTACGGTGAGTTGGCGTTGCATGCTCAATAATTAGTGTCTGCACTAACTGAACCCAGTCAGATTAATTGAGGTTTAAATTTTCAACCTAGGACAAGACGATTCATGGGGGAAAGTTGGTGTAACAGATGCCCGTGGTCGAGGTCGAGCCCATCCGTACGCCCGTCCTGGAATGAAACCGAATGAGACGCAATAGTCGTGGGTAGTTAACTACCTAAAATGGCTACCAATCCATTACAATGAACATATAATTCAATTAACAACCAAACAATGAAGCCAGCCATGCATTTTGTGTCCATCTCTATGAATCAATTACATTTAAATCGGGTAAAATTTGCATAACTTGTAAAACTGCTTCTCTGTAGTATTGTCTGAGTTCAACCTGTTTTGTTGGTTAAATATATCAATATCTAAATAAATACAATGTGCATCTTCTCTGTTATATCCAGCGGCTTGGCAACCCTTAGGTGTTTCTACTTTACCCTTGACGGGTTGCACGCAATTAACATCTTAACATAAAGTTAACCGAATCTTAGCGTGTCGCATAAGTAACTAGTACACATCAGGTGGGCAGGATAAAACTTTAGTCACAAATTATTAAACTTACAGCCCTAAGAGTTTTAGTCAAAATGCCGAGACTTGAGTATTTGATCTCGGCTGGCCTCAGTCAGATCCATGTAATACATTAACACCATCAATTTTGCTGTCTTTGGAGTCAATGAATTAACTGTTAACGGTAGTGGGGAATCCTAAGTCATTTGCATTAACTGGCTCGTCCTGCCAATTAGGTTCTTGATCACCGAGCACCGGATTCAGGGGTATCCGTTGTGGTTTCCCATTTAACACTGGTTCTTTGAAGGCTGTCGCCCCCTGAATGTGAGGTCTCGTTTGTCTATTTAATGCTTATAACGTTTTGGTTTCATCTGACCTGACATTTTGTTTAATGCGCATCAGTTCACTTCGAACTTCGGTGGTTTCCGGGGCTCATAGAGAGGAGCGCGTACATGGTTACTATCTCTTGTCTGATGTCTTCTGAGGGCAATATGTTGGACTTTCTATTTTGCGTAAGCGCTTTAGTTCAATTACCCTGGTTCTGTTCTGTTAGTTTTTGTGCCTTCGATGGCTTCAGTGTGGGCACTGTATAGCTTATCAATGTACCATTCATAACATTGCTGTCCCAGAATACCATCATTCTGAAGCAAATACGTGATATGTGCATATTAGAGGGATAATGATCTGGTTGTATACATTGTACCCAGTCTGATTTGCATTTTTGTAGTCTCGTATATCTTAGGGCACATTCAGCGCAGCCTACAGATCCATTGTCACGTTTTCGAACATGGTTTTTCGTGCATGGTTGCACGTTTTTGTCTCAAAAAAATTCGAGTATGGTCAGTGCCAGCGTCACCCTTTTGAGCTATGTGCAAGAGGATTGTGTTAATTAACTTGGACATTCATAATAAGGCTTCCGACGTCTGGTATGCTTGCCAACTTTACCGCCGAGGAGACGGACAACCGGGAACTACGTGCAGCGTTTTTTTCCAGTGGTGTACACAAAGTTCTCACCGTCCGCCAATTTGTAAGGCAACATATATGTTTGACTTAGTAGATCACTTTAGGGTTTGAGACGCAAAACACCGAATACCCTGTCGGTTCCTTGTCTTCATATTTCGGTTCAGTTTTGCGTAACCGTTCCAACGTTACACGGTACTTTCATTTTGAAGAAACTAACGAAGGGCTGTTTGCAACGCTGTGCTGATGTAGCAGGAGTCACTGCTTAATTTCCGAGCAACGCAACTGACACTGGACAATATCGTTTGCGTTTTACTCGGTACACTTTGCGTCCTGAGTACGTTTATGTGAACCTTGTAGTTATCTGGCCCGCATTGGATAACGTGGTTATTAGGGTTGGTAGTCGGTTCGCACACTTGTGAAAGTGAACTGGTTGGAGTATCGGGGCTTCAAGTTTAGCCCCATATCCAAAGCGCAGTATTGAAGTTTTCTCTAACACCTCCATAGCTGTGTGGATGGTGGGAGTAGTGTTGTTCTGAGCCCGGTCATTGTGGTGAAGGGCGTATGCTCTTCGATTAGTAGGTTGTTAACCACTACCGGCGGATAGACGACTGTTGGACAAGTATCTGGTGGCCGGGGTCAGTTGATATAACCGACTCGGGGAACTTGGGTTCTTAGCTCTGCACCCATGCATCACTTTGACTTTTATCTGTCCAGTTTTTGAGAATGTTTCCTCAAGTGGTTGCGGCACATACTGTACATGCCAACAAGCCGTCTACTGCGTCGGACATTCGATCGACTGGCATTGACATAAAGTGCACAGGTAACATTTCGACGCAGAAAACCAAAATAACCAATTAAACTGCGTGGGTTGCACTCGTTTCTCTGCTGAGGACCATGTGACAGTCTGTTGCTGAAGGTGCTAAAGGGTGTTTGCGGTTGATCATGCTCCATTTTGCTGTGTAGTTCAGAAACGTGGCCTGTTCGCGACGGAGACTTGTTCTGCTTGACCATAGCTGTCTAGACCAATTAGTCCACATCAAGTGGGATGATTGCGTGGGCAATACGACCGTTCGCCGATGCGTATACCAGAACGTTCGTGATACGCGATCAATTGATCAGCTGATCACGCTGCACAGCCTGTTGGCTCCCGTACTCCGCATGTGAGCAGAGCGATTACCGTGCCGGACATCATATTACTAAAACCACCAACAGTCGGGTTTAACCGCATGGTGATCCAGTAACAACATGGTCACTGTTCCACTGAATAAAGTGGATGTCTGCTCGGCTGGGGTTCACGTGGTCACTGAACTCATTGGAAATGTGTCTCGGTCGGTGACGTGTCTACGTTCGTACCGTTTCTAGTTCTGCTTCGAGTTTTGCCGATTTTTAACCCTTGGGAAGGTCTTATTTTTCCAATATATTCCACGTCACTTAAGGCGAACGGCGATCCGAGCCACAGTACCTTCTAGTCAAACTCAGTACCATTCTGAATGAGTGAATGAATGGCTTGAGTGTTGTGGTATCCTAACACGTTCTTTGTAACGTGATGATCAGGCTCCCATGTTGTGTTGACCCAGGAATTATATTACTAGGCTTCTGTCTTCAGGTGCATTACTGACTACGTAGGAATGCTTCGATAATGGATGCGATCCAGTGGTTGTACGGCAGGACTTCTGTAATGGTTCTGTTCCAACTGAAAGAAGCTGGTGAAAGCCTCCTAAACAAAGTGGTTACCGATCGTCCGACGGTAGGTAGCTATCGCTGGTGTAATATTCAGTGGATCAAGGACCATTAATTTTCATTCGAAAACGTAATGCGCAAACAGTCATTCATAATGGCATAATGGCTCTGACTGCCGTTCACTACAACGGTGAGACACCTTAAGACGAATGTTTTCAAGATGAAATTTGCAAAGTAAGGTTGGCTAGAGGTGTGGGTGAGGCCGCATCACCGGCTGCGCTGTGCTGCATTCTCGAAAAGCGTTTCTTGACAGCAATTGGGGCGATCACAATGTCTCCCACCGGGTAGGCAATGGTTACTTCACCTTTTGGAGTAGTTAGGCACGTGGTTGTGATCAGCTGTTGGTGGTCCTGATGAATAATGCCGTATGCTGTGAACACAATCTCAACCGGGCGTCAATCACCTATTCACGTTTTCCGCGGACACGTCTGGGTCTTTTTCTGCCAAGCGCCTCGGTCACTGACTCCACTGTGTTTTCTCCCATGATGGCCACGTGTTCTGTTGTTTCTCAGGCGAGATCATTGATGCTTCGGGCTGACTCTTAAATCGAACCTCTTTCGCAACACAATCTGGGTGTACCCAAAGTCGTTCCGCTCTTTCGGTTTCTTCTTGCCTATTTCTAATGGTCGTTTATTCGGGTCAATAAAAAGTGTGGTCGTTGGCGCTTTTATTGTCGATAATCTCCAACAAGTGGGTCAGCGAGTAACTTCGACGAGCAGTTCCGAGTCTTAAACTGGACTTGCGTTGTATCACTGGAATGCGCGTTTACGAGCCCAGCGGTATTCCTTCGGATTCGCCATCGGTGAGTGCTGTGACTGTGGTTCTTATAAACTGATGGCAGAACCGAGTCCGATGGTTAGTTGGGAATGGAGGGTCGCATTGCGCTCTGAGGCAGGTCAAAGCCCACCCGTTTAGGTCTCAGTGAACGATCGTACATGAACCGTCAGATAATACTTGCATCAAATCCTGCCGGCACAGACATTGTTTATTCATCATGTACCCTTATTCGGGTGGTACCAAGAGTGCTTCCTACGACGCCGTCTTCGATGTGAGATCGACCAGACATGAACGTCACTGTATTTGCTGGTGTCGGGACCAAACAGCTTAGCCGTGTTATTCCTAATGCGAGACAGCTGAGTAGTATGTTTGGTGTCAGAGCACGACGAACGGACAGTGGCGATCGTTTGCCATATTCATGCGCGCCTCGCAAACTCTGTATATGGTACTCCGTGTCTCGGAGCAGAGGGCGGCTGTGCGTCCCATGGACGACTTTGTATACAACCTAACTATAGAGCCGGTGACGCCACCTGAGTATTATCGTTCATTTGGTACGGGTCATGCTATTGTCTGCTGCGTTTCCTCGTTTGTCCGACCATCATCCGCCAGCAATCGCAAAACGGCAAGTTGAGGATTAAACGACGAAGCGCTGTTTAGCGCTCGTCAAACTGCGCAGGTCACAGCAGCGACGTGGTTCAAACGAACGCTACATAAAAGTCTCAGTGGCTGTATGGACTTATCGCGAAGAAATCTATTCCGACGAAGGTTTACAACGGAAGTGGCTCCCTGTCTATTTGACGGGGTTTATGAACAGACGTTGCTTGATCTGTGGCACAGAATACGACCGATCGTCGGAAACTGAAATGTAAATCTAAAAGTGGTCCGTCTGAGAACCGTAAGCGCTACCTGGTCGCGAAAACGAAGTTTTTGGCAGGTTACAATTAGGTGCTCTTCCATAATTCATGGTCGGAGTGGCTTTTGACAAGGTGTTTGCGGACCGCTTGATTAAGGTAATCTGCAGCTTTCCACGATAAATTGGCAGATACATCGACCCCCGTGAGGAGCATTTCAACTGGTCCGGGGCAACTTATTCGAACGTAAGCAAGTATGGACATGTACTTAGTTGTGACATTCCATTAGGGTTTCCCGTCGGAACCGGCTGTTTTGGAGCTTGATTCACTGGAATGTAACGGAGTTCCAAATTCTGGTCTTTGTTCTTCAGCCTTTAGAGATGACTGCGAGGTTTCGTCCGGATTGACAGCATTCCCTAATTCCACTTGGAGGACTGAATGCGTGTACCAGCAGTCATTCTCATCCCCAAAAAGGATGCTAAAACACATGTGATCACCACGGCGTTGTTGATTTTGTCTCTGTCGCGTTAAGGATTCTTACGAGCCTCATAATTTGCTTTCTGATGCACGTGTATATGGATCTGTCGCGAACGGGAACGACTCCAGATTTTTCGAACGAGCGATTTTTGTTTTTGGGTCTGAAGGCGAGTTCCGATCCTGTTGTCTGGTATGCTTTCTGAGACTGCCTCCATCACAGGGGTGTTCGAGTGAAATGATTCGGTTTATAGAAATCATTGTACCTACCTCAAGATAAGATGTGCATTTGTTGGATTCTTCTTCGGACGCTTTCCATCTAGCCTTGCGTTTCCTATGACCAATTGTTTTTTCCTCTTGATTTTTGTGGTGGGTATTATTTTTGAATGGCGCCCATAGGTTCCAAGAACCTCTGTAGAGCTCCTGCTATGTGGTAAGCTGAAATGAGGTATTCGATGGGCGTCAATCTTTCTAGTTTTATGAGCTGTTGTGCTGCTAAACTTAGTTTATTTGGGACGCACTTTGGAACTGTACACTGTTTGTGATATTGAGTTGGTTTTCAAACTAACCCTGTTGCAAGCAGTTTGAGGCTGCCAGTCGCCTCATTTTTCCATGTTTTTTCCCCATCAGTTGACTGTATGTTCATGATATCGTCGAGGCACGTGATACATTTGCGAATGGTCGTCGATGGCACCGCAAGGAGTCCGGTTGTCGATTCGCACATAGGTGTGTGCTCGATCTTGTTCCTGGGTTCGGAGCTACTTTGGCTTTTATCTACCGATTTCTGTGCCAGTCTGTTTACATGAGGTGGGCTGGTTGTATTGCCAATACATCGTGCATTGTTCAGCGTGGTAAATGTCAATTGAGGTAAATCTCAAGTTGTACAGGCGACGACTCAGTCGTTGTCTATGTGAACGTTGATTCCGCTGCTGTCCCATCTATCGGACGGGAGTAGCCCGGTCATAGTGGCGTGTTTGGTGGCGTTTGGTCGACGCAACGTATGACAGTGTTTTGCTTTCGTTTGTAAGGTTATGGCTTTGCACTCTTGCTTTTATGGTGTATGTTCGCGTTCACTGACAATATGAGTCGTAGTACTCATGGGCACAACTCATCGCCAAAGCTGTGTGTCTGTTTAATAGCAGTGGTTGTTCAGAACTGGTGGCACTAATGCTGTGAAATCCTTCGACGTACAGCCCCAAAGGTACGTAGATACGTTTCCTTTCCTTAAAATTCTAGCATATCTCCAGGTATCACCGTAGCCCTTTCTGTTTTAGTGTCGACTTGTTAGTCAGCAAATATCAAGTGGCATTTACTTGACTAAAATTGCTTCCATCTCATACTAACAGTACTCATACTTTTCCGATTCAAGTTTTTCTATCAACCCGCTTATCCTTATACAACCCCATATCCTGGTGCTTGTTTGGACTGTTTCGTTCAGAGGGGAACACCTCACAGGAGTCAATATTGCGAGCGTCATCAAGGATATACATATATATAACGCGACCAGTTGCATAAAGTGACACATGCCACGTTAAGTAGTTGTGATTTATATAATTTTGAAATGATGACGTAGGACAACAGTATTAAGATGAGGACGCAAAGATCCTCAACACGAGTGCTATCGGTTTTTGCCATTTAAACGGCTTCAGCATTCGAATGTGTTCACAGGTCTCAGTCAGGAAGTCGAGAACGTTTTACCGAAACGTTTGCTGGAGTTCTCATACCTCAAACTCAGCTACACGCTGACCACAAAATAGCCGCTTTCAGTGTAGCTCATCACTCGCCGACAAAGTACGGCGTAACAATCGATGGGCCAGCATTCGCAAGACGTGTTCAAGCCAGCGAAGTCTGTCAGGTGGAGTTAGACTTAATGGTCGGCAAAATCTCCGTGTCGTCGAGTCTCGCCGTTGCTGCCTTCGTGTTGTCGTCGCACGCCGCTTACGATATGGAGACACCGGTGGTCGAAAACAGCTACCTTCGAGTCGTTCGCACTAGTGCGCCATGTTTCACCGTGGTCTTCGTGATCTGCTTATGTATCGTACTCCGCATGTCAGCTAAGCGTTTACCTCATAGGACGTTATATACTGAGAGCAGTGACAGCTGGGTAAAACCATATGATGTTCAAACAATAACGTGATCACAAAATGCGAAAACTCTAACCATCCCACCGAGCAAAATGAGTAGGTGACGCCTGTCGGGTTGGGGCTCCCGTCTCCACCTATACTGCTACCTTGACGAGGTGGTCGGGCTTGTGTGCTGTTTCGATCCGGCGGGCTATGCTGACTAGGACTCCGGTCCTTCCAGGTTCAACCCTGTCAGACAGGCCAAAGGGGAGCAGCCAGACGAAAAGCAGTTACACTCATAGGATTGTATGTCGCACTACTGACCGCGTAGGAGTGCTTAGGTAGTGAGGCACGATCCTATGGGCATACAGCAGAACTATTTTTATAGTTGCGGCACTGCTGTCTTCCGTATCAGGAAGAAGGGGGTTAGAAAAGGTACCCTCAAAAAAGCACTCCGATCGCCCAACGGTTGACCGTGACCGCCGGCGTATTATCCAATACATCCGATATCACCCAAAAGCCCGATGTAGCTTTGAGTACATCCACTGCGCGCAGCAGTGCTCAGAATCAGACATCAATGTCTTATTCACTGCGCCCGGGCTAGGCAAGCCCCTCACTGCCAAGTGAGTCAGACTTTTGAGTCATTGGCTCCGGGTGGGGTCCCCAAGAAAACCCTGTATCCTGTTGTCTCGCAGGTCAGACTTTTGAGTCAGAGACTCGGGGTGGGGTCCCTCAAGTCAACCCCCTTCCGCGGCATAAACGACCGGGAAGTATCAGAAGTTATCGCTCTCCCGACAGTGACATTACTAACCCAATACGACTTTCTCCTACTGTTTTACCCCCATTTCTTCCCTTCCATGTGCCTTCGGGCGATAATTGTTTTCTGAGGCCAAGACAACCGGTAAACATTGGCGCCTTCAATGTCCGCACTCTCCGACAAGTCGGTCAGCAAGCTGCTCTGGCTAGTACTCTCTCAAGTCTGGAGCTTGATGTGTGCTGCGTGTCGGAGACGCGAGTCTACGATTCTAGCACCGTTATTCACTTGAGCTCACCTCTAGATAACTGTCGATTCAAGCGCTTCTCTCTCAGGGTTTCTGGTGACGCCGAAGCTGAATCGTGGTCAAGCTGGGGTTGATATCGCAGAGTTCCAGAGCCGGACTGTGTTTGCCCGTTTGGATCCCAGTGAACAGTCGCTTATGCATTGCCAGATTCAGTACGTCGGTTACAGCTTGTCAACACCAATCCGAAACGCAGTGTCTATTCGGTATGTCGGTGTTCGCTCCAACGGATAGCTGTTTGAATATTATCGAAGATGCGTCGCACGACCTCGTCGTCGGTCTTTTGAAGCGGGCTAAACACTGACATCATGCCAGCCGACGATTTTAATGCTCAGTTGGTCGTCTTTCTCAGAGGAGAAGCGGCTGGGAGGTATGTTTGGTGTCCGGGCACAACGCACTGACAATGGTGAAAGACTGCTGCAGCTGTGCGCATCTCCACGGTCTCTGTATTTCGAGTACCGCATTTCAACATAGGAATAGGCATTGTTACACGGAGACCTCTGTGCTTCTCAGCCGTGGACACAAATCCGATCATATGGCAGTCAGTTACAGGTGGCGCCACTCTGTTGAAGACTGTCGTGCCTTTTGGAGCAACCACCTGGACTCGGATCCATGCTGTTGTGCGTGCCCGTTTTGTTTTGTCATTTACCCAGAGGACACGCGCTCGTAAATGCAAGGTAATTAACTGGCATTCGAGCGATGAGAGTGTAAAGAACGCTTACCAGGAAGCGTTGGTGAACAAGTTGCCCAGTTCGAGTCAGGTGAGAGAACCTAACGAACACTGGGAACAAATCGCAACAGCTATGAAAGCATGCTGTGAAGAGGTATGTTCCAAAAGGGCCGTATGAACAACGTCGCTCGATCCCACCTGGTTCTGAATATGATGACGACCGTCGAGAACTTAAACGCAAGCTGACTAAAAGCTTGCGCAAAGACCGTGAGCACTACTTGGTCGAACAGTCGAAAGAGATGGAAAGAGCCTTTTTCTGGGAATAACAGAAGGCTTTTTCCCTGATCCGTGGTTGTACTGGTCGTCGAGTCGGTGTAAGTGAGAAAGATGGTTCACTTATCACCAATCAATCGCGCCGACTTGACAGGTGGGCTGAACACTCTGGGGGAACAATTCAGCTGATTTCAGTCATACCGTGTAGATGACTAATACAAAGACATGCAGACCATGCTGAACAAGGTGAGTGACCGGGCTGGTTTGTATGGAATGCGCTTCGCACCTTCAAAGTGCAAAGTGTTACTTCAAGACTGGGACATTTCCACTCCTACTTTCTTTATTGCAGGTAATCCGCTTGAGACTGTGGACAGTTTCACCTACTTGGGTAGCACTATCTCGTCAGCTTGTAATATTGCTGATGAGATATCAGCCAGGCTAACAGAAACACGAGTAGTCTTCGCTATCTTGCTTCACCAGTAGGCGTCAGAAAGACGTTCGATTGTCGCTGAAAGGAAGAGTATGTAATGCTTGTGTGCATTCTGTTTTGCTCTATGGTTCGGAGACGTGGTCCTGTTCGCGACGAAGACTTGTTCTGTTTGACCATAACGACTCCACCCATATGCAGTCGTGAGTACTCGCAACGATATCGGTTTCACACCGCATTGGTCGCCTCGCGGTATATACCGCATCGTTCTGTCTGCCATAACCAACAGGTCAGTAAGTGAAAATATTTTCAATCCCTCACTGTTCCATCTAGTTTTTCTTTTGAATCTCCATCATTTGGAGGTATAGTTCAGTGTTTCTGTGGACTGTATCGTTATCTGTAGTGTTTCTGGTATTGTGCATGCTTAAGCTGCGGTACTGTTGCCAATCTGCTTAATAGTTTGTCTATGTAGCTTGCTTCGCATAAATGACTGTTGAAATAGTTATGCCATCGAGTGCTTAGTTACGTTCGTATTGCACTGGCACATTCATAAACAGGGCTGTAACTAATATGCTGTAAACGGTGGTCTGTGTATCGGTACAGTGTTTATGTTGTTAAGACGCATCAACCATATGATCTTCACGAATGGATTCATCGATGGTGTGGTTATTCGCCTTTCGATTCGTACGCACTCCGATCTGTTTTAGATCTTTCTACCGGACGCCCATTCATGTGACATCTTCAGTCCGTGATTCTGACAAACAGTGTGTTTTCTATGAGACTTCCTGTGCGGTACACGGTGCACACGCTTTAGACGTATACTCCTGCTTCATTGGCTCAAGGTAGGGGTTGTCAATCTTCTGAACAGGGGCATAATGCCGAATCAGTGAGTCATTTTCAAATGTAGTTAGTAACGACGGAACAGTAAACTGACTGTAGTGTTTATTTTGTTGTGTTCAAATCACGGAACAAGGTGTGGTGCTTTACACCGTTTGACTCTCTAACGTCTCGATTCTAGTCGACAAACTGATGTCAAACCCAGTAGCCATCAGCAATGAACATCAGTAATCCTAACCTACTTTTGAGACGAGTTATTCGCACGTATGAGCACTGTTGAACATCGATTCCTCTTTTTTGGCATGAATTGTCTGTTGGATAACTGAGGTTCAAGGAAGGCTTTTGGGCGAAATTCGAGTCACACGAGGTTATGCGTGCAAAGTTTTGATTTTAACTGACTAGTGCGCCGCATCACAAGCTTCATCCGAATACCTAGTGCATCGCCCACTTCAACCTCAAACGGTCTGAACTCGCATGAGGAAAGCTCAATCCTCGAACCTTGTATCACGCTCCCAAATATTTTGGCGTTTGTTGGTTTGGTCCTTTAGTGTTTAAGGAACCGAGCGTTGTTCGAATTGTGAAGCTACTATTCCCACAGTTTGTTTCGTTTTGAAGGCAATGACATATCCACACCAGCTGATTTAGTCCTTGCAGTTACGAGTTAGGGTTACTTGTGTATGTTATTAAATCCACTATAAATGCTCGCTTTGGAAACCATTTGGGATTGTAAAGCTCCACAGGATTCATGTGGTCTTTCTACAACCACTATCACGCACTCCACGGATTTCTTTTCGCTGGAAGGTTCCAAGTGATATGTTACCTTCGGCGCCGCATGGCTGACGCTTGTATTTGTGCAAGATGTGCTTTTTTTAAAAAACGCTAAGCGTTGCTTTCTAGGAGTTAATTTGATTTTAAGGTCCACTTTTCTTTTTCATCGGGTTTACTGTACTTCAGATTGTTTGCTTCACAGTACCGCTTGATTTTGCGTACCTTGTTTCTGGCAGCACTGCTACAGAGCATGGCCATCCCGAAGTGTTATGTGGAATGCATTGTTTGTCCTGTACGATTTGCCACTCTCAGCACTCACCATCCATTCTCCCGCGCCATATAGCCATTATGGCCTACTGAAAGAGTAATCTAAATTAAATAGAGTAGGGCAATTATAGTTGGTTATCATTAAGATAGATACGCACCGTATTAGAATTGCAATAGCAATTGTGATGTACTCTTTTGAGAAACATGTTTACATTCAGATTAACCGGATGGACCTGTCAGTGGCGTACCCAGTTGTATGGAATTTGTCCAGTCACTTCTCTCTGGTTCAACTGATGTGCCTGCGTATGAGTGCATTTGTTGGACGAGTATTCTCCCGGATAACAAGAGCATATGTTTACATCTGTGAACGTAAATCTCCTATCGACAATAATGCCACTACATGATTGTCCACTTAGTTCACCTCATCTTGTCGATTCACCTATTCGACAAATTAGGCAGCGCGTAATAGAGTAAGTGACACCAAATCCGAATGTTGAAGTAGATAGAAATAGATAATTTCGGCATTGTAAACAGTTGATTGCCACCCTGTACCCTTAGTTTGCAACTTTTCATACGTATTGTCTCGTTTCTCCGTTCGACGACCCAAGAGTGTTCCCTATAAAAAGGTGTTCTTTATAAAGAGATACACTAGCCGATGCGTTACTTTGACATTAATCGTAAGGAACCTACCCAAGCAGATACGTAGTTTTCTGTTTCTTCTGGATAACACTGATCACTTGCGACCCTAGCTTTTAAGTCCCCAATTGTCATTCATATTTTTGGTCCTTTCGATCAGAGACAGCTTTAATCTGCGCTCAAATCAGGCACTGAATTATCCCTAACGTCGGTGTCACAGGCTAGATTCAAACTGAAAGACCTGCTAGCTCACAAGTCGCTCGGCACAGATTTGGTATTTTCGGTCTCTCTGAAGAGCTGTACTAACGAGTCAACATAAACGCTGATAGTACATTTTAGTCATTCCCCGTCAGCTGACTGTCTGCTAAAAGCTTACAAACGACTCACGATCA
The DNA here is from genome assembly GCA_014220965.1 of Paragonimus kellicotti. Classification (NCBI taxonomy): domain Eukaryota; kingdom Metazoa; phylum Platyhelminthes; class Trematoda; order Plagiorchiida; family Troglotrematidae; genus Paragonimus; species Paragonimus kellicotti. The sequence goes on from LOND01001011.1 coordinate 17,736, forward strand.
CACCTATCTTCAAAGACGGGTACCATGGAGGTCCAGCAGATTGGCTTCTCTCCCAATGGTCTGACGATGAAATTTAGAAATATTAGTGGAAGCCTGAGAATATACCTTGAGTCGGCGGAGAACACAAGATACAAGAAAAACTTGACCTATCACAATCCATCGAAATGCGTTTGCAATGCTGTAATGAGAAAATCCGTTGACTTCAAGATTGTAGACAAACAGTTTCGGATAGTTGCGACACCGTTGGTGCAAACATGCGAACGCATGAGAAATGCACGAACACGGATGGCGAAGTAAGATGAAACCCTTAACATGTCGTTCAGTATGTCCAACGTATTTGGCAATCGACTTTACCAAGCAGAAACTATCGTTAAAAATAAAAGTCATCTAATCGGCTTGACTACGAAAATCGCATAATTATTACAAATATGTTGCACCAGCAGGAGGAAATCGATATTTCCTATATCCACCGTTGCTCCGCAAGTCTGCGTCATCTTATCGTCATGCCGTTCCGTTCAATGCCATTTCCTCGGTCTTCTGACTGTTCACACCCCCAAGTATTCGTTTCCTTGATCGCTGGCATGTCAACGAAGAATGAAGATGGATGACGGTGAGGCGATGAAACGATGCCGGCCTCTCCCATCCATTTTCCCTCAACGGTGTGGGACGGCGACACATCAAAAACCGTAGGTGCACAAAAGTGATGTGCTCAAACTAACGAAGTAGCATATCATACACGTCCTATCATGTGACCACATGACTTTGCTAATGAACGCCGTCTAGAACGGAGTTGAGGACCGGAGAAACAACAAAGTTCGAAACGGTCACATAAATCCGACCTCTTCAGCAAACAACTGGGAGGGGTGTAAGCTGTGCGCTGACGCATTTACATGTTAAGTAAACTGTGACAGCACGGATAATTTGAACCGATAACACAGGTCCTCTCAAAATAAGTGCTCTTGGTGAATATTGAGATGTTAAACAGACCCGAAGATGGCTAAGGATGTGGCATTGTACCAGAGAATTGGGTCTCGACTAAGATGTCTGTGATGTACTGCGGATTGATCTAATTCCACCAATCTCTTTAGATGGCAGATTTCCAAGTGCTCATGGCCCTTGTAGTGGCGCGTCTCTGAACGCTCTCACTAAGTGCCAAGTTCTTTAACGAGGACGGACACGGATGATCGTTTCCAGATGTAGGCATATATAGCGTCAAAGTATTAAAAAACGGCGGCGTGGAAGATTTCGCAAATGTTTCCTAAGAGGCGCAATGCTACTTGTCTTTCTAGCCGTGGTTGTGCACTTTGTAGACAAATTTAAAATGTCTATCACTCGGGTCCTTAGGTCATGTTCGTTTAGAAATAAGAGTAGCCCAGTATCACCATAGTTTGATGGTGTATTTGCAAGACTGCATGTGGCGATATTGATCAGCAAGTGGTTTTCTATGGAAAACTTGATCAGACATTTGAAATAGTTCTGTACGGTTTCTGTATCTTCTGGACAATATACGATTCGCCAATTGCGTCGTCGGCGAACAATAGCACTTCAAGAAGAAAAAGAATGAACAACAGGTAGATCTTTGCAGAACGCTGCTGTTGGCAAGGGACCAAACTGACAACCGCCTAACCACCTTGACGTTGAATTTGCTCAGTTAGATAACTACGTGGCCATCTCAGTAAGCACTTAGGAGGCCATAATTATGGCGTTTTCGTAGCAAAACCACATCAATAACCAATTCTACGTCGGCAACCTTCTTCCAAGCCATGAGTACCCAGCAGATTTCTGTCGCGTGAATAGCCCACGCAGAGCCAGGCTGCTCGTTAGTGGGGAGTTCGAAGTCAACTATCAGGGAGTGAACTGAGTCATCTTGTAAGCTTATCAATACTCTGGAGACCACTGGAAGCAACGCCATTAGCCAATCTTCTGGACCTCCATGGTACCCGTCCTTGAAGATAGGTGTGATCGTGAGTCGTTTGTAA
>LOND01001011.1:31569-50250 GCA_014220965.1 Paragonimus kellicotti
TCATTACTAACTTACGACGGCCAGTGCAACACCATCATCAAAACATCATCATCATCATCATCATAGACAGCAATACATCGGTGGTTCACACTGATGCTTGACTGCCACACAACCACGAAGAACAAAGAAAAAAAAACTTATAGGAAGAAAGAAGAAAATAGAGGAGGGGGGAAGTGGACCTAACTACTAAAAATAGCTACGTCTATATTCAAACATACAACATCAAGGCGCCTACACCTTGCAAACAAACAACCGAGCTGTGAGTGAAAGTAAGGCGTCATCAGCGAGACAGCTTCCTTACGGCTTTCACTGCCCCGCATCATTAAGTGCACTCACTTCACAGAACTCTAACGAACAACGACAACATTCACGCCACTGAGCTCGATTAGCCGCCATCTCACCTAACGTCTCAAGCCACCGACTCTGTGAGTCGCGAGGGCCCCAGCCCGGGAGACGAATCCGACCTACTGACCAACCCTTTTCGTGAACGATTTCATTTGTTCACGCCAGGTCATTTGTTCAATTCGCACCTTGCGCCAGTCGGCCGCAGTGTCGGCAGACAGTGCTCGGTGTGGCAAACAACTAGCTGGCATCCTTAGTACATGATCTAACCATCTAAGTTGTTGCAAATGTAGCAAGTGAACAAATGAATCGTTTGACCATCTGCAAACACCCGCTTACCTCTCCTCGTTGCATCTGGCACTTGTGACACTCGATTGTGCGACTGAAGCGACAGTCGGTAGGTCAAGTACTGAAGACGGTCACGTACCTCTATCCTGAGCGTCAGGTTTCGCTGCCATAGTAATACAGCCCTCACTGTTTTTTGATTATACTGCCTGAGTCTCATGAGATATCTCTGTCGCCATAGGTGTCTCAGATTAGCGAACACCGTCCCTAGCCTTGGAAATACGCGCTTCTATTTCATTCCCTACACCTCCGACGCCACCGCTGATGCAGCTTCCCAGGTATACAAGCCGGTCAACAACATCCATGATTTCATTATTTAACATCAAGTCTACATATCACAACAATCTTTCTTGCAGAACTTGCATTTTGAGGCTGCAAAGCGCATTCCGAAGTACTTAGCAGAACGCGAAATAGCGTCCAGTGTTGTTTGTGCCGCTTGAAAGTTGTCAAACAGCATACCTTATCGTCAGCATAATCAAGATCAGTCAGTCTTCAATCAGGTGCGGAGTCACACCGACATCTTGTGAGTGCCGCAGACAGTCCTCCATTATTTCGTCTATGACGAAATTGAACAAAAATGGCGAAAGGGGACAGCCTTGACGTACGCCGCTCCTGGTGCTGAAACTGTCAGACAGTTCACCGTAAACCCTAACCTGAGCTGAGGTATGGGAATAAAGCGCCGACAGTATGTTCACATACTTAGTCGGTACACCCCTACGTTTAAGCGACTCTAAAAGTGTAGATCGGTCCACTGAATCAAACGCACCTTTATAGTCGAGGAATATGGCGATTGTTGGCCGGCGGTACACATGACGCTGCTCCAGAATTTGGCGAAGGGTGAAAATGTGATCTATACACCCCGCCCAGGGCGAAACCCTGGCTCTTCTTCCCTAATGTTTACTTCCCGAACTGCAGTGAGTCGACGAAGTATAATTGATGCCAGAACCCTTGAAATGACTGGGGTCAAACTAATCCCTCTATGGTTTTCGCAAGAGCCCCGGTCTTCATAAATATGGGAAATATTTCGAGTGACCGCGCAAGCTGGCAGGATCGTTCGTTCGTCCACAAGTTGAACAACTTGAGTCATTCATTCTCTACTCCGTCCACCTTTTTTTGAAAAGTGCCGGCACGAGATCATCTGGGCCAGCAGCCCTATTACGATTGAGAGCCGAAAGGCAATTGCGAACCTCAGTCTCAGTGGGTGGTTCCAAATCTACCGACCAGGGTGCTACATCACAAGTTTGTGGCGGCAACGCAATAGAAGCAGCAGGCCAACTAAATTGACCCTCAAAGTGTTCCGCCCAACGCTCTAACCTTCTGGACTTATTACAGACTAGTGTACCATCTACCTCGCTGATAGCTTCACTGACCGACGGTCGCCTGGGACCGGTGGCGCGGATCAGCTTAAACAGTTTACCGATGTTCCCTGAGGCAAAAGCGGTTTCCATTTCCTAGTTTCATACCAGGCTCAGTAGCTTTAGACTACGTTTCAGTTTCCTAGGATATCTTCTTCTCACTTGTTGTGTGACTTCAGGAGGAAACTTTCCGTCTGTCTTCAACAATCCGGGATTCTCTGAAATCCAATGTTTGCTTACCCCAGATACCCCTGTGCCGCAAGCTACACTACCTGCTTTCTGAATGGCTGTGAGATTTGAGTCCAGCAGCTACTAGGGTCTTCGGAGTGAGTACCACTAAGGCAGCTTTCTAAGCTGGTTTGGTAATTATGTCTAACCGATGGTAAAGCCAGTTTTCTCAGTAACCGTTGCTGTGGAGGGATCGTTGCCAGAAAGTAAGAACAACAACGAAACGTACACGCTGATCTGCATCAGCATGTGCTCCAAGAGAGACAGTCTTGATGGACGCCGCCCCTTAATAACGGCTATGTGGTCGATCTGAGTCACCAGACCTGTCGGAGAAGGCCGGGCGCAACTTAGCATTGACGTGCACGATGCTAGAACCGTATGGCCTACAAATAGATTATGTCAGCGCATTAGCTGCACAATGCCACATTCATCGAGCGATGTCGGATTGCTTCCAAACTCCACCTAGCGAGTTCGGCTTCCCAAGGGCGACCGACCTGGCATTCATATCTCCGGCCAAACGATACTCGGCCACGTGTCGACCGAAGGAGACTTGAGATCGAGTAAAATGCGTGCCTTGACGCCGTTCATTACAGTAGTAGGAGCTAAGCAAAACATGAATAAATTTTCTGAAAAGTTTTCGCGTCTAGAGTGGTTTTACAGAAACCTGCCAGCGGAACACATGTTACTGTTAAAGGATCCAATTATAATGCGGGCTACTGGCCGTCGTGCTGAGAGCTTACTACCCCCAGCTGACCTTGTACGCGGCTGTGGAGTCCCGAGTGTTATAACCAGTATCCGGTAGGATGAGGTGCTGTTGTTTCAGACGTTGGGGATACTGTCATGTATTCTGTCTCCGTATTACAGCAGAATCAACGTCTGCACGGTCTAGCGTTGTGCTAGAGCGCTTGCTGACCTATCCTGTTTTGGCGTGCGGAGTTGACGGACTATATTATTCGGTTTAAGGTCTAAGCAGGACGGGGGCCTTGAAGTGAAGCAGAGAGGAAAACTTACGGGTCCGTGTTAACTACCGTTAGCTAAATCTGTTGTGGGAACTGTTAGAGATTTCCAATGGAGGTGGGAGGGGCCTGAAGCTAATTTGAGATAGGGACAGTGGTTGAGGGGTCAGCGTAGCATGTTTCGCTATCCTGCTGTAGTGCAGCGAATAGGTGACCCGGTTTATATGCGATGACGGCCGAGCAGGTATGGATTATTGTGTTATGTGAATATTTTAGTTTGTGTGGGCTGGTATGCCGGACGCCCAGCCAGACAGGCAAACGATTAGGTCTCAACCAAGCTTTGCTCAAAAGCCTGTACCGTAAGCTCGGTTTGATGGTGTGCAATGTTCCAGAACCGTTTATCCGCGGAAAGGATGCCACTTTCTTCCAACCCACTGGCAGACAGCGAGATGGGTTTGTGCTATACATCGGCTGCCTTGGCTATGAGTGCTCTTCGGTGTGGTGATCCCACCGTCAGTTTAGCCAATAGGTCATCGATTGCGCAGCGTATACGTCCAGGTCCAGTCTTGTTTTGACAGCAGCCGGTTATTCCCTTGATAAATCCCCTCCAAACCGAAGTGGGTTTGCAGCTAAAATTACGGAAACGTATTAAACCCTCGGGACCAGGACTTCCCTTTCTAGCACACTTCAGAGATGGTGGTGGGAGATTTTGTAATGCTGAGATTTAGGAACATTGGAGCCTACCATACAACTAATAAGGAGAAAACCTCAGATTGAGTGCATTAAGCAGCTGTTATTCATGATGCAAGGAACCCGCATTTATAGATGTACATCAGTATTAAAGAAATCAGAGTCTGTCATTGGCTGATCTCAATGGCACATGCAAAGTCACAAGCTACAATCTGATTGATGCTGTATAGAACAAAGAACTTGTCGAATAACAGATGTGACATTGAAGCTGTTCGTCCAATCCTGATGTGGTATCTTAACGCGACGTTTGGATTGGTTCCTTACCAGATCTTCTATTGTGTCGGGGTTTGGATAAACATTGAATCGAGTATATTTTCACCACGGATTGTTACTGAACTGAACACACTCTGTTCTCTGTGGAAGACCGAAGATGTGCCTGGCGACTGATGCTTATCAACTCATTCTCGTTTTCTTAAGGTGTATGCCGGGGTATCATGTGATAACCTACGTGTGTACTATCCTCCCGAGCTGCTCGCGGGTTTCATATTGCGGCGACTTTTGAAACACAGAGCCATATAATAGAACAAGCAGCTTTCCAGTCTGGTCGCTGGTGTGTCGATCATACCTTCATCCTGCAACAAACTGGAACATCGACACTCCTTTTCCCAGCCAGCAGGGATAATTTTGGACCGAAAGGCTGCTTTTATTTCGGTTGCTCGACATGTTGTCTCCATTACAAAGGAGTCTCAGTGGAAGTATGTCGATTTGTTGAAGTCGTCGTGCATCCACTCTGAGTGCAAGGTTCACATTTGTGGACAAATATGTTGAGCGTTCTTTACGTCAAGTGGCGATTGACAGGGATGTCCAATCTCTTCCTTCTTTTTCAATTTTGCGAGGGATGATATTCTGGAAAGAGCACTCGGAGGTTCCGAGAATCGGGGTGGGCCTTCTACCAGCTAGCAAGATGAATGTTGTTAAGTACGCGGACGACATTGCTTCACTTAATTCTTCTACAGATAACATGCAGACCATGTTGAATCGGTTAATTTGTATGTATGATGTACACTTCGCACCTTCAAGATGTAATGTTGTTACCTAATTTGGTTGGCACTGACTGTCTTTGTTAGTATTGATAGGCCGGTGAAAGTTGTTCTTCATTTCACCCATCTTGGTAGTGCCATCTCGAGGATAGCGAAAGCTTGAGATGCATACACAAACTTTCGTCACGTGTGACATCGTAAAGACGTCCTTTTTTGAATTAAAGACAGTTTGCAATGCGTGTGTGCTTTCACTTTTACTGTATGGATCACAGAACTGACCCATTCGTACTGAAAGTGCACATAGGTTCTCGGTGTTTGACCATCCTTGTGTCCGCCAGTTAGCCTGACTGTGAGCAACGCCACAGTTCGTTGACGCATCTTTTTGAAACGTGCAGGTTCGCGACCGATGATCGAGACAATGAGAATGTAGTATTTACTGGCCGGACCATGTACTCCGTATGCCGACAGACCACTTACGGAACCGCACATTGTTCGGCGTGGTTGCTGATTGGAAAAAACCGCAAGGCGGTCAGGTAATGACATGGTCACAGACTGTGAGGGCCTTGACCATCCCGCTTAGCTAGTTTCGCAGATGCTGTCCACCCGGTTAGGGGGATTCGCGACCATCCACAGCATTGGTTAAAAACATCGCGGCACGGCATTGTGCCACAGTCACTGACGAACTGTATCCGTTGATTCTTCTGTTTCGTGAAACTCAATTGTCCTTGCTTATTTTTCTTCCTCTTCTTTTTCTTTTCTATGTATTCGCACTTATTAATCTGCAAATTTGTGGATCATTGCCAAGATTGTCGATAGCCTAGGCTACTGTATCCACAAATACGGTTCAAAACTGAAAATGATAATGATGATGACCTTGGTGTCATCATAATTTTGTTTTGAGCGCGCAGTGAGAGTTAACAGACGGTCATTTCAACAATGGCTAAAATAAGACAATTCCCTCACAGAAAGTGTCTGTCCCAAGCGGTTTGTCGATAGGAGTATGATGATTGACAAGCCAATCATGAAGCCGAATATGACGACAAAGAGGTATGCCTCACTCTCGTTCACCAATAATGATACCACGGCTAATAACGCCAAACAAATTAGTGTTGTTAGACGTGTATACTGCTATGCGCTTACTGATGCGTATAACCTCCACGCATGGCATGCTTCTACAGCTGATCGTTCGAAAATGCTGCTTCGTTCATTGTGTTTCATTTTTCGTATGGGTCACCTGGTTTAGGTGCATGACAGCTTTGTGTGACCATGTCGTTTCACTGATTGACGTTTGTACGTCTTCAGTCGTTTCATACTTGTCTTAAGGCAACCACCCTGACTGCGTTTCTGAATCTGTTTACTATATCCAAGTTTTGAGACTTCACTACAAGTGAGTTGGTGGTTGTGTTTTAGTCGTTGCCGAAGCAATCGCCACCTATCTATAAGCCCCACCGTTATTCACCCTAATCTATGACGTCAGTGAGGTTGCTGTGGTCATCCCGGATATGCCTTATTTACCTCTGTTACCTAATCAGCTGAACAACTGTATCAGTCACCCTCTTCATAATCCGACTCATCTGCTATTTTTGTTCACGTCAAACTTATGAATTATATGCTCGTTTGCTGCATTTCTCTACTAATCTAGGTCATTCAGGTCCGGTCCCCTCCTTAATTTTGGTGTTGACACGTAATGTTCACAGCATGACTAATTTTTCAGTTTATCGATTAGGTTAGCAGCTCAGTGCGCAACGGTGCCCTTTCATACATTTACTCATAATCAGAAGATGAATAAAACCGGTAGAATTACATAGGTGATGCGTAAATTGCAGTGCACGAAATATAAGTATATAACAAAAACCTGTGCCAAAACGTTAGAACTTATCAATATCCAGATAGCGCGACAAAAATGACTGAGTTGCGAACCACCAATTGAGACAGTGGGAACTTGCGGAGTATGACAGGATGGATGGGTTGATATGAGAGTAGTCCTTGACTTGTAATTCGTTTACCGTATGAAGCTGTGCAAGTCTTGAAGTCGAAATCCTCCAGCGTAGAACTGCGTATTGCTAAACTCGTGTGACAGCGTCAGGGCAGGATGTGTTGTTCAGCATGCTGTGTAATGGTGAATGGTCATTCCCCTTGATGCGTCGCGTAGACCTTGTGTGTGGTGTGACAAAGCCTGGGTAGTTGCGGTAATGTTCATAGCTAAGAGCCATGTCAGTCAACGAACTAAGTGATATGTTGTCCTCACCGGCGTTGCTGACACACTTGGAACTGCTGACCACGTCAGACGTTCCATATAATGTGTTGTGCCGGGCCTTAGTCGACTAAACATGGCTGTTTTTATAGTTCGCGTTAGCCTTTGAAATGTAGGTCAACGGGTGTATCGAAGTCGGGACACGCTGCGTATTGGATACATATTAGAGAGGTAATTGACCTGACTGAGTACATGACGGGTTCAACGAGTAAATTTAGGAATATGTACGGACAAGTGTACAGGAGGTGTGGCGGTGCGTTTATCATGATGGTTGGGTTGACCGAACAGCGATCTGTCAGTTTCGGATGTGGTCATTCGAATTCCTACGGTTAGTGGGCTCGCGGGTGGTTTCACTGTCTGATCAGTCAAAAACAGTTAATATTTCCACTACCGCATGACGCCTCAAACAATTTTTTTTAAAATGCTTTAATGTGGCTGTTTGCAAGTTGCTTCAGCCTTCTGAGCTAGAATGGCATGAGCCACCTTGCTTGAAAACCTATCGTGCTTGATTTTTTCTGATAGCAATGATTTGCGAAGCGGACCGAAAAAGCCCAGTAACATTCGGTGTCGTATTTTGTTTCGAGCACATTATGTATAATCGAGGAAGCTGTCGTTTTATGCGGACTACCCTTGATTTCGCCTACAAGGCCCTTACTAGTTGACCGACAATTTCATATCCAGACAAATGCTCGATCGTCCTGATTGACAGCCGCCTACCCGCAACTGTTGTGCAGGCGGAACTGCATTTGTCCGTCCATTGGTACACACAATTCGAAGTGAGAAAGAAACGCGGCTTCCGATGGATTCGTTGACGTTCTATGGGTGGTAAACTTCATGACCTTCCTAACTTCTTAGAAAAATTTGTTACATAGCAGAAACTAATCGCGTTTACAGAACTAAACAGACGTCATCGCTCTTAGTTGAAATCCAGCAGATGGATCGGTTGACGTTGGTGTACTATTTGACGAATCTTCTGATAAACCACTACAGGTACGCTTAACACATCTTGGTTCATCTTTTGCTATCAGTTGCGTCTTTCGCCCGGCGATATTTGACTCGTATTTCGTAGGACGAGAGTACGGTTTTAACCACGTGTAAGGGATTGAGCTTTGGCGCCACCACAACTTACTCAACAGTTTCGAATTCATGTCCATCCGCGCACACGCTATCGTAAGCAGTTCAGACTTTTAAGTGTTGTGGCATGAGTTGTGTGTATTTATTGACCAAAACCAATTGGATGCACATGACCAGTTTCACGGTTGCTACCGCTCACTAGGTATGATTAGCCAGGTAAATTTGACGACAGATCATATAGTGTGAATGGTAGGTGTTGGATTGAAAAAGCAATAACTTATTTGTCTGTGATTTTTTACGAAGAACAGCATGGATGGTCGCCCACGTTCTTGTATCAGTTTGAGATTCCTGTCATTTCCCTCAAGCGCTCCGCACTGTCCTGCGGACCCCACTGTGTTTAACTCCACATACCCGGTCTAAATCTAGAATTTCACTGCCGAAATTAAACATTTTTAAAAGTTCAGATTCCTTGTGAAAGTGACAAGCTGTTGAGTTTGATTTCAAGGTTTCATCATCTGCCCATTACATGTTTCTTCGTCGTGACGGTATCGTACACTACGCGACAAAGGAGCTGGTGTAGTAATTCTAGACAGGGACCAATATCAGGACACATTTTCATCTTGCCCGATGAAGCATAACTCAGTGGCGTGGATGACAGCAGGCATGTGACGCTGATAGTCAAAAGCGGGTTAACCAATACTGGAATGATTGGAAGGGCAGTCCAATCACTCGGGTTACATTCGATCGCTTCAAACCTACGCATGCTTTAGCTTCACACCTGTGTGGTCTAACAAAATAGAAACAAGTTCGTCCAATGAGACCAATCATTGATATGCTCAGCTCACCATATTTTCGCCATCATTGATAGTTTGTCGCAAATGTCCACCCTACTTAGCTGGTCTAATCAAGCACGCATTCGGACCGCGTATGAGGCTAAATCGAGAGGTGCTTGCCACTTTCTATCTATAAGCTCGCTATGGTGGTAAGGTTGTGTTATGGTGGAAATCAAAGTGGAATAGACTGCATATTACTTTTGTCAGTTTTATGTCCTTTAAATAAAAACGAATTTGACTGCTTGTCTCAGATGCGACTGTGCAGTCTTTTTGATGTCAACTGATCATCATCCTTTCCACCCCGGCTACCGATGGTTGGCATGCTTATCTGTGATGGCCAGTTATCTCTGTAGCTAGATGAGCGAATCTGTCATTATAGCTGGCGTATAAACTACTCAAACCAGAAGAACGCACAGACTTTGGTCCATGGACCGGCGTTTCAAATCGGCTATCAATTTAGCAGAGGCTTAGTTGAGCAATAAACGCAAAAATCTAATCGTCGCACATAGTTGATATAGCATAGTTTCTGCACAATTCAAAAAAGAGACATTCTCTTGTTACACTTCGTCTGTATTATACACAACGTATTTATGCTTGTTCAAGCCTGTTCCATTTATAGCCGGGATCCAATAAGTTGAATAACTGAACTTCGATATTGTTCGTTTATGATCCTGTTTGGGTATTACGTGATGAATCGGTGTTTACTTCTCATCCACCTGTGGTGATGAACGGCACTACTACTACTGATATGCCGAATGAAGGTGTTACCACCTGTTCGTTAGACGGTCGGTTGCAGTCTGTCGGTCCCCATCCGAGATTCATGCAAGGCTGCAACTGCTTCTTTCTCCACTTACTGTACAATGTTGCATTGTTATTGCTTATCTGTATGGTGCATTTGTTACCGTCTCCTTTTCTTCATACTTACTGAAACCGGAATATTCATTGTGGTTTAAACAGAAGTCTTGCGTTTTCGAACGGTGATAAGCTGGGATCGGTCTGCCTCTGTAACCTGGAGCAATACATTGAAATTGTATTTATTTATACAGAATCAGGTTAGAACACATGGGGGACTGCTGGACTATTCATTGACAAACACACTGGTGAACAAACAGCCGTTGGTAAGTTCGCGGATAATCTGATTATAAATGTGTTAATGACAGGGTCCGCAATCCGATCAGGAGCAGGGACTGGCGGAAATATTTTCGGCACGGTCACCGAGCGCAGCGGATAACTTATGAAGCAGTTATCGTAACTCAGCCAAACATGATACACTAAAGTACTCGTTTCACAATGTGTTAGCAGATGGTAGGTTTGATTTTTCTTGGATAGCACATTTTCAGCAGCTTCGATAGAAAGACCAATAACCACGTGGTACATATTTTTGATTTACTGAGAACGTGCTTTCGTCAGTCTTGGGAATAATGGCACAATAAACTTTAGTTTTCCTAAGTTCTCTCCTTATTTTTCCTGCTCCATACCAAAAGTTCATCGTATCTGGCGGTAATCGAGGATACTCTTTCAGGGCAGGTGGCTCACTTTCGTACAGTCGAAGAGTGTACAATCGTCCTACATGAAGGTTACTTTTCAGTGACTACATTCTATTGTTGTTCCCATCGTCAGTGATATCTGTGTCGATTTATTTGGCCATCCCATGTTTTCTTCCGCACAGTAACTGTCATCGTCTAAAATACGATTTGTGAGATGGAATAACCAACTAACCTAAACATACATCTTGAGGCAGCGCATGTTTTTTGTCAAGTAAAAGCAATTCATTCTAAGCTCTTCTCTCAACTGGACAAGATGCTTTTCGAACTGTCGCTATTCTGTATGCAACCACGTTTGTCAAAGCAAACCCGATCAGTGTCGATTCTGTTTTGTTCGAAAGACGGGTTAAGTGAATTGATGGCTCGAAGTACATGTATCTGTACTCCTGGGCGACGTGGGCTTGGCACTAAATTGTTTACGTAATTTGAAATAAAATGCTTGACATGAGACAGAAGATTCTTGTGGTATGCCGCTATTGCAGATAGGTGTATGGCCACCAGACCGACTTGAATGGTCCCACATCACTAAGTGAGGGACTATGCATAGAGGATGGTTTCAGAAACTAGCGTTCACTCATCGGTTTCCGATAGTACACTCTTGTGTACATGCGTAAAATTGATTGTGTGCACACGCGCACACCAGGGTCAGATGTGATGGGAAGTGCGCATTTTATTCGAGCAGTATCAGTTTATTATTGTTGTTACTACTATACAAGACTTGAGCAGCAAGTTGAGTCTCACTTTTAAATCATCAGTCAAAAACAGGAAATAGAAAACATACCCGCAGTAAAACGTAGTGCAAAATATCCAATGAAGAATACTTTTTGTCAGTTCAAAACAATGTGATTTTGGCATCCACTGTTTTTCAAAAAGAAGTACACATAACGGTAGCTACAGAAAGCCATGGCAATCAGCATACCGACCTTCACGCCGCTAATTTGGGCGTGCAGTTACATTCTTCAGTCTCTCGCCAGAAACACGGCTTCGTTTGGTTTTTATTTGAGTAGAGCCAACAGAGACCACTTTCTTGCTCCAAAACCAACTGACGTGCTGTCTACTATGCTATTTTTACAACCAAATCTAAAGGGTGCAGTATGGTGGAAACTGGGCAGTCGTGAATAACCGACATCCCCGTTGACGAGAGTCGGAAAATTCAATGGGATGAAAGTTATGTCAAGTCTGGGTAAAATGATATAAATAATATCGCTAAAATATATTTATATATATCCTCGCTTCGCAAGATGGCCTTCGGAGTTACTTCACTGGCACGTGCCATTAAGGTACTTTCAGGGATCCGGGCGTTTGCACGTTTAGCAGCGACTATTCGATTGATACACGGGTTCGAGGCAGAGGCCCAAAGTACCCGGATCCAGTCGGTTTTTCTTGTTCAGTGTCAAGCGGGCTTCTGTTGATCTGCAAATCAATCATTGAAAACAGTGTAGCACCGCTCTTGCAGATTACAGTAAATACCAAGAATAAATTAAGATCACTAGTCTGTTTTAAGTAAGTAAGAGTCTAACAGTGCTTTAAAACGATCTGTAGAAGTGCAGCTGACAACCTCAGAAATAAGACAGTTCCGCTGATTAATGACTCTATAAGAAAAGAACTGTTGCCTGAGGAAGGCCCGGAGCTTGTAAAGCTTCCTGGCATGTTTTTGTGGACCGTCAACATTCACTGCGATGAAGAAGCCCATATTTATGGACAGATCTATGTTAGAATATATATATATATCAAGCAGAGAATCACAAACTATCACAACAAAACGACTATATATATATATATATATATATATATATATAAAGTATTTAAAAGGGCACACACTGAGTAGTGAACGATTTATTGTGACGTTTCAAATCCACACTAGGATCCGTTATCAAACAAATAAATGTGTTGGAATGAGATTGTTCTGCCGCTCACCGTGTTCGCCTGTCGGTCTGTCTTCGCTCGTTTTTGGTTTCAGTATCAACGATGCTGACGTAGTGGCTGTCTATATCTACGTGTCGATTGAACGAATTCCGCGAATAGAGAGTCCTCCAGTACGAAGCCGTGCTATATATATATACGGTCGGATAGTAGTGCATATCTATCTGTAAGTCTATTTATCCAGTATATATATATATATACATTTATAAATGTATGTATAAATGTATCCACATAGATGCATACATATTTACATAGAGAGAGAAATATAACCGCGCCCCTTTCAGTTGCCTCATTAAAGCGTGGCCGGAGTTCTAGTCCCGGCAGTGGCAAGGATATGCACTACTGACGAGCTCTAATGAGAGCGAAACTCGAGTCTAGTGCTTCTTTTCGAAAGGGGCCGACTGGAAAGTCTATGGGAATGCGACAGCTGCGATCAATTGTGGGTGATGTTCAATCTTATATTTCAAAGTACATATACTGGATAAATAGACTTACAGATAGATATGCACTACTATCCGACCGTATATATATATATATATATATATATATATATATATATATATATATATATGCATCTATGTGGATACATTTATAAATGTGTGCCGCCGATACGTGTGTATAATCTGGTGTTACTTTAACTCTGACAACGGACTCATCCATTAACCAATCAGAAAATTTGGCTGTTCAAATTACTTCTTCCCGATCATGAAAGGAAACCGGCTCCCATTGCTAACACGCATAATTCAGCTAAAAATGAACCGTTGTCGACGAGAATTGCAGATTTAAAGTATTGGCTATGCATTTAGGTGTGGACTCTCGAGGAACAGTAGAATAATAGAGAAGCTCAGTTGACCAACCGAAGGTGGCCTTCGTTGCAGACCACTTAACGCCTCAGCTGCTACGTGAGTTGTAGTTGTGTTGTATGAGACTTTTTATTTTCAAGTACATTGCTGTCAGCCTGCTATACATTAAATCGTTTAAGGACTTCATTCGATCGATTAATTACGCGATGCGCCGCCACGCTGACTACGCGGAAAACAGTTGTCTTCTTTCTAAGCACCGCAGTAGTAACAGGCCCAGCCACCCATGAATGGACGCCTGTCCGTTATTGCAGTGACCTAGTCGTCTCCTATGTTCTAATGCTTATTCCTGTGACCAATCACATCCCATCACTTTTCAAAAACAGTCGAGCATGTCACCGGACCATTGTTCACGAGGAAAAGTAGGGAGTACTTTTTTCATTGGTCCAAACCAACCATGGAGGAGTACAATGAGGAAGTTAACAGATGGTTGAGTTTCCTAATCCAGCGGTTCCTAGAAGCATCTGCAATGTGCAATACTGCTTGTAGACTGAGTCATTTTACCTAATGTGCGTGCATATAATGTTTGTGTGCAGCATTTCGCTCCTCATTTTGACTAGTTTCTCTGAAGCGATCGTTCTTAACATAAGTTCAGTTCGTGATGAGATCGTGGAGACTCTGTTTGCCAACTACCAGAGTCATGTGCGTCCAGCTCAAAATGAAACCCTGGTCACGGTGTACATGTCAATTTCCGCGATTACTTCAGTGGATGTACGCAACATGGAATACAAAACAGAGATGTTGCTCCGACAAGCCTGGCAAGATCCTCGTCTCGCTTGGGATCGTATTCCTAAATTTGCTCACTATAACAGGAATATTGTTTCTCCAGTGTTCAAAAACAAAATCTGGCTCCCCGATCTGTTCTTTCGCAATGGTAAAAAAGGACGGTTTGCATAACATGACTCTTGAGAATTTGTTAATTCGTATTCAACCTAATGGAGAGATTCTGTACAGTCAGAAGATCACGATGCGTCTAGCTTGTCAAATGGAATTACACACGTTCCCCATGGACACACAAGAATGCGGAATGGATATTGGCAGTTATGGGTACACATTGAATCAACTGCGTTTCGTTTGGCGTAACGAAAGTCCCGTTTGGCTGAACCCAAACATACAAATTTCGGAGTTCGACCCACCCGAGAACGTTGTCACACACGATTGTTCTAGTCTGTACTCCACGTCAACAGGTCAATACGCGTGTTTGAATGCCACGTTCACTTTGTCGCGGCAGATCACTTACTGGTTGGCGAGTACTTATTTGCCAAATATACTAATCATGATTGTATCCTGGTTGAACTTTTGGGTGAGTTTGGAAGCCACTCCGGCTCGTGTGAACCTCAGTCTGCTTACTCTACTGGGCGTGATAACACAGTCGACGAGCTTTTCGAGCATTCTCCCCCGCGTCTCTTATATTAAGGCGATCGACGTGTGGAGTATTGCTTGTATCAGTTTTAACTCCGGTGTGTTGTTGGAGTTCGCGATCGCTTCACATTTGTCTCGACGTCGTAAGGTATCAGCGTGGCAAGTGGAAGTGCGGAAGATGGTTCGCCAGGAGCTGGCTCGTTGGTGCACCGCATGCCAACAGCAGTATAACCAGCTCGGTCCATCGGCCTCCTCAGCCTACCAGTTTGCTGGGTGTCAAGCGAGTGACAAGACGGCGCAGTACATGAGTTCCGCAACAACTGCGGCGTTGGCCATGCAGAATGCTCCAATTTCTGGATCACCCACTCAAATGTCAGTGCGTCTGACGAGGTCGGGCCAATTGTCTCTTGTCTCGAACAGGCGGTTATCTGCATCGGATGGGAAACGAATTCCGTTCGATCCTTACGATACGGCCACCGTTGATCCTGGTCCATTGTCTGTTGAAGCAACTCAGACGGAAGCTTTGCTTCCGACCACGGGGAAGCCGAAACCAAAACCGAAACCGAATCCAGTTGATCCGATTGATTTGCATAGCCGAGTTTTATTTCCATCGTGCTTCATAATTTACAACTGCTTTTACTGGTTATACTACCTGGTGCTTGTGAAACGCCAGAAATATGCTACCTAGCCATTTCGGATTGAACTTGAACTCGCTTTCTCCTAGGTTTTTCTATGGTACCTAGAGAATTCCTTTAGCTTCTTGCTATAGCGTGTGTCGTCGTAGATTTTCTTACCGGTCAGATACATCACACACGACTTTTTCTGTAGATCTTTTGGGTGCTACTTGTTCTGTACGACCTTTCATTGCGTGTTTGATCGGATCGCCATATTCTGACTGTCACTCTTCTTGCCGTTCATTGTTGTATCTGTCTGGTAATGTTCGCCTCATTTCAAAACACTTCTACGCCACTCTTTGTTAGATTTCCCCTTCATCTAAGTTTGCTCTCTAACATTCTATAGGCATTACAATAAATAGCTATACACCGAATGAATTGATCATTGTTGTTATTCAGAATATGTATGGTTAGTTATCTGCTTTCTTTTTTATTTGTACTCAACCATAGATTTGTTTCCCGCCAAACTTCTCCAATGGGTTTTTTGGGTATGTTCGTTAACTAGAGGCAACCAGTGATTTCGAAAGAACAGCGACCATGGGAGTGACGTTTGAATTTGATAACGTTTGTCACCATATTGTCACTAATTTGCGCTCGTTTCCTTTTCATTTGATGCCGAGTTCTAAGAAAAAATCTTGCAAATAATACTGTCACTGTTTGACTTTGCCAAATTCTCCGCTCTCTGTGAGCATGTAATTGGAAGGTCGTTATATCAGTTCATTGTATCTGAATATCATATTAGGGTCACTCTGGCGATGCGAACATTCTGTGGTGAATCCAACAGTTGAGGATGCCGATGCCATACATCAGTTATCTTGTTATGTTAAGCTAATCGAGCGAATCGGTTGCACGTAGCCCTAATGCAACCGCCTAGATTTTGCACACAACAGTAGGTGATCACCTTTTGTGTTCCGGTAATAGTTTTATTATCATTCTTTCGCCGCCTACACAACTAAAAACAGTGAAATGCTGTTAGCGCTTGATGTCTGCTTGCTTGTTTGCATTTCCAAAATCTGTTCGGTTATCGCCTCGAACAGTGCGTTGTACCAGGCGAGCTATGCGTGAGCATGCTTACTTAGGGCTCCTTGTGCGTATTCTGTTTGCTTGCGGTCACAGTTTACACTCAAATATATAACTAACTGGCTCACTCACTGAGTTGTCAGTCCGTTTTCTGTGGACAAATCTTTCCTAAAACCTGAAGAGTTTCTGTCGTTAAAGTTGATCGAGCTTGTTATTTCCAGATCGGCCACATTTTTTACCGGTTTTTCTTCTATTCATGGATGACTTGATTACCGACCAGTTATGTGTGCGCCCGATCCTATTGATTCTGTCGCTTAGATCTACAAATGAATTTTCGAATACCGTTAATCTAAGTATTGTTCAGAATGATTGACTATAGCGTTAATTTCAACCACTGATGATTATGAATATAATAAAGCGGAAGTTGGTAACAAACTTGATATTATTCCTCCAGATTCTTATGATTTTCTGTCCATAGGGCTCCGTTGTTGTGGTACGCATGTATAACTTGCCACCGTCCGTTTCAAGCTCCCAGAGTGTTCCATGACTGTTTAGCCGACATTGTGTAATAAGATTCCGCCCACTATGTATTTCCGTGGCCAGGGATGCCTCACTTGTCAACTTTTTCTTGCTATTTTATTCTGTTGCCAAGAAATCCATCAGGTGATGTACTGTGAACAGAAAGTGCTTGTTTGTTAAGGTATCCTGAGTTTTGCTATCCTGTGTCGTAGGCGATCGGCTCCTAGTTAACGCTATTATGCCGAATATTTCTTTAGAAGTAAGATTTGTGCACCGTTGTTAGTGCGCAAAACCTTAGGACGTTTTGTTTAATGCAATTTTCAATTTCAGAATAGCTTATACGAACAAAGCTGGTGTACCTCGGCGTCTCCTCTTTGCTGGTTGTTTACAGACTTATTCAATGCTAATTTCAGGATAAATGAGTTAGGGCTCCTAATTTACAATGTCCTACTTCATGAACACTACATAGACCATTGGTAGTACTACTTCCCACAAATGTAATTAGTTAAAGTCGAACCTTTTTTACTGGAACACCACGATCACCGCTACAGCCTTATGAAGCCAGAGGTTCTCTTTAATCTCAACAACGGACAAGTGTGTCAATCTCGTGTGCCCATCACATCTCTACAAATGATGTACCCTGTCATCAGTTGAACTAACTTCGGTGCACACATGTACTAAGTTAACGGTTCCCAAGTGTACGCAGTATCAAGCGCGAAGTAAATATACGATTAATGGAAAGACTTAACGTATATTATGCGAAAGTTACAATAAATCTCCGGAAAAACCGAACGACACCAATACACAAAAATAGCTAAAGAGATTTAAGATCCGGCCGTCGAGCAAGCCAGAAGTGTATATGGCACCATTGCACGCATAGAGCGATAAGCATGCAAATAAACAAGCGCGATCACATGTAGCAGATGGACAGGTAGATAAAGATACTTACGATCCAATGTATAACGTGAACTGGGATTTTAGATAGGACTTTACACATCGTACAGCAAGGCAGGCCGGGGTTATCTCCAGCTCACTACACAACCCCTTTACCAGTTTCTCCTTGTTATTTTGCCAACCTGGATTTTCGGTTGTTTACCTCAGCACTTTTAATCGCTTTCGTCTGTCTAGTCTCGTAGATCATGACGTCTGCTCTACAGTTCTCCGTTTCGACGTCTAAAAAATCGGTCATGGATACCACAATACCGGGCTCAAGTCAGAATGTGACAAGTCACAAGGAACCAGCGTCATCGATCGCCCGACACCTGTTGACTTGTCGACCCCAAATTGAACCTGGAGAAGGCGTTTCGGATACGTTACGCAACAAAAAATCGAAGGCTTCTCCGGTTCGCGGAGGCGCAAGAGGTGATCTAGTATTGGAGTATATATCATTGCACCTCCACACAAGAGAAGAAGAGAAGCAAAAATGTAAAGTTGGACCGAAAGACAAACTAACATTCATTAGATAATGTTTCAACAAGATTGAAACAAAGCAAAGATAAGATGTCAAAATGACCCAGGTTTCTGTAACAGAAAACTGGTGATTCACCAAGCGACAGCGGGCGTTGGTTGATATGAACGAACAAGTAAATATAACTGACACAACCTACTTGTACCTAACGGAGTCGTCACCTTTTCGATAACGGTGTACTGGGAGTACGTTTA
>LOND01001011.1:51540-68499 GCA_014220965.1 Paragonimus kellicotti
ATTGACGAACTTGCCTGGACATCCAAACTTACCAAGCACCGTCCACAACGCCTCGCTTTCACGGAATCGAAGGCCTTGATGAAGTCCACGAAAAGAGCATGTAGAGGCCCGTTGCGTTGCCGACATTTCTCCTGGAGTTATCGAGCAGCGAACGCCAAGTTTATCGTACTTCGAATCGCTTGGAATCCCCAATGCTCCTCAATTAAACAGCCAGACAAAAGGCAGATTCGTTTGCTGTGGATGGTGCCAGTGTGCTGTGTTTTGGTTCGGGTTGATGTTTGATTTTGCCTGATCGGATTCCCTGTGTGTGTGAAAGGTTTGCCTGTGCAATTTGCTGTTCCTGTGTGAGTGTGCTGAATGTGTTAGGTTGTGCCTGTCGAATCTGTTCCAGGTGGTTGAAACTGTTGCATGTGTGTGCGTGCGCCACCTACTGCCTTGTGCTGCAGACGTTTGAGCCAAAGGCTTTGGTTAAGAGCCCTAATCGTTTTCGATCTAAGTCTGAGCGTCCTGACGATATCCAAAGTCCATACAAATCATGAGGATATAAATTAAACCCCATTTCATACTGCATCGGCCGTCGCGCAGGATAAACCGGGTCGTCCCTATCTGCTGCACATGGCAGGGTGGATAGGCGAAAACATGCTACTGCCAAACACTCACCCTCATACTGCTCCCCAACATGAATCCTCGAGCAGATAATGCTCACTCAATTATCAGTAACCCAAACATCAACCCGAGATAGGTCCTGGGATGCAAGACGCTCTGTGTTGGAACATGGAATGTGCGCACGCTGCTGGATCGATGCAGCTCCACAGGACGACCAGAACGGCGCACTGCACTGATCGCGATGGAACTGCGTCGCTATGGATCGACGTAGCAGCCTTGAGCGAGACAAGGCTTGCGGACCAAGGTAAGTTGCGGGAAGCAGGTGCTGGGTACACCTACTGGATAGGTTACCCGGCAGACGGTGCTCGGGAGCATGGTGTCTGTTTCGCAGTCGCTGATCACATCAATGCTTTGATGATAGGCGAACCGCACGGCATCAGCCCTCGAATGCTGTCTATGCGCCTGCGACTCGGTCGAGGTAAGTGTGCTACATTTCTCAGTGTTTATGGTCCAACTATGTGTCATACTGATGATACAAAGTGTGGTGGATTATCAAGCGGGAGGTGAGAGTATTCCAACACTTGGCGGAATACCTCAACGCGAGGGAGGTCCGTCCAAAAGCCCACAGCGAGCAGATCGGGGACAACGTGGGCGACCGGATGAGTCATCGCTCGACTGGATCGGATCAACGGGCGAGGCATGGCAGGCAAAATAGGATGGATGACCTGATCGGGGGCGCGGTTATTCCAACACTCAAAGGAATATCTCGACACGGCCGCGGAATACAGTCAAAGGCCACAGTGGATAGATGGCGGACAACACGAGCGACCGGACGAAGAGTGGCAGGCGGAAACCCCCGATAGAAGGCGCCGATCACACATAAACCGGGCAGAAGTGCACACGACGTGTGAGCGGAAACCGGGGCGTGTTGTGGACTGGAATGCTGACTCATAAACGCGAGCGCGTGCGTAGCATGGTAACTATCGTGTTGGACAATAAAGATTGTGCTTTATTGGACGCCTTCTCGCTACAATAGGACAAGCTCTATGGTCAACTGTCCGCCACAATCCGGTTGGTGCCGGTGAGTGACCGACTGTTTGTTCTGGGTGACTTGAACGCTCGAGTCGGGCGCGACTCAGTAGCTTGGCCGGGAGTCCTCGGACCCTACGGCATTGGTTCAGTCAATGAGAACGGTGATCGTCTGCTCCACCTGTGTGCTACTCACGAGCTGGCTATCACGAACACCCGATTCCAGCTGGATGCGAGCGACATCACGACGTGGACCCATCCACGAAGTGGTCATCAACATTTGCTTGACTACGTGATTGTGCGGCAGCGCGACATTAGTGAAGTGCGTATCACGCGAGTGATGCGGCGCTGAATGTAGCACCGATCATAGACTGGTCAGGACAAATTATTTATCCATGTACGCAAGTCTGTTTATTGTAGGTCTTCCGGACAACGGCAGAAGCTGGATGTCAAACGATTGGAGAACTGTGAGGTAAAGACTGTTTTCCAGCGTGCAGTTGCCGCTCGTCTGCACGACGCGCCTTTATCCACTACCCCTGAGGGTATGTGGCAATTTATCAAGGAACGGATCACGACGGCAGCCACCGAGACGATCGGTCTCAAATGCCAGAAACGTCCGGACTGGTTCGACGACAACAACGTGGTTATCGCTGAATTGGTACGAGAGAAGAATGCCGCATTTGCTGCCTCCACAGTGGACCCGGCCAGTGAAGCGAAGAAGGCCACGTTCCGGAGTATCCGCCGTCAACTGGCCGAGCGTGTCCGCGGAATCAAGGACAACTGGTGGATGAAGCAGGGTGAGCGAATGCAGGGCTTCGCAGATCGTCGACAACATAAGGAGTTCTACGATTCGCTCAAAGCGATCTTCGGTCCGTCGATCCAGTCCACTAAAGCACTGGTAGACATGGACACCGGCTGTTCGTGCACCCAGCCAGAGGACATCATGAAGGTCTGGCGCAAACACTTTGGTAGCCTACTAAACCGTCCTGCTACCATTGATTGGGTGACCGTGAACAGCCTGCCGCAACAGACCATCTAGCCTTCACTTGATCTTACCCCAGATTTGTTAGAGTTGCAAAGAGCGACTGGTCAACCGCAAGCCTTGTCTCGCTCAAGGCTGCTATGTCGATTCCATAGCGACGCAACTCCATCGCGATCAGTGCAGTGCGCCGCTCTGGCCGCCCTGTCGCGCCGCATCGATCCAGCGTGCGCACATTCCATGCTCCAACACAGAGCGTCTTGCGTCCCCGTGCCTGTTTCAGGTTGGTCTTCGGGTTACTGAAACTTGAGTGAGCATTATCTGCTCGAGGATTCTGGTTGGGGGAACAGTATGAGGGTGAGTGTTTGGCAGTAGCATATTTTCGCCTATCCACCCTGCCATGTGCAGCAGATAGGGCGACCCGGTTTATCCTGCGTGACGGCCGATGCAGTATGGTATTTCGTTTAGTTTGTATAGTCATGGTTTTTGTGGGCTTAGGATACTGCCAGGACGCCCAGACCAGGAGAGCGATTAGGGCCCTCAACCAAAGCCTTTGGCTCAAAAGCCTGTACCGCAAGGCAGCAGGTGACGCACACGCACACGCATCAATCACCTGAAACAGGCTCGACAGTCACAACCCAAGAAATTCGGCACATTCACACAAAGATAGTACTGCAAGACAAACCGACCACACACACACCGAATCAGATCAGGCAAAAAAGAAACAAAAACAACATCAAACCGTTCCAAAGCACAGCACAGCGGCACCATACACAACGTACGCATCTGCTTTTGTCTGGTTGCTCCCCTGTGGCCAATCTGACATGGTTGAACCTACATCGACCAAAGTCGAAGTCAGCACAGCCCACCGGATCAAAACAACACACAAGCCTGACCACCACGCCAAGGTAGCAGAAAAGGTCAGGAAGACACATACATAATAACATATATATATATATATATATATATATATATATTGCGCGTCGGGAGCTGGACTTTCTGAAAGGGGTGCGTCACCTGTAGTGGCCATCTTGGTAAGAGTCAGCCGTCAGGACGCTTCTTGAACGTCTCGAACGTCTTGAACTTCTCGTAGCCCCCATGATTTCCGCCGGAAGGACGTTCCAATTCGGGCAAGCTCGGATAGTAAAACCGTGTCACCTGCAAAGTAGGCGACTATGCGTTATGTCTAGCTTGAACTTGTGTCCTCTTAGGTTAGCGGTCTCCACCAAATTACGGAGGCTTCGATCAGGGTGATCCTTTGTGGTCATGATTTTAAAGGTGAGGATCATGTCTCCAATCAGCCGTCTGTAAGCCAATGGGAAGAGGTTCAGGAGCTCCAGTCGATCTGTATATGAGCACGTGTAGAAACCTAAAACCCTTTTCGTTGCACGCCGTTGTACAGATTTAAGGATGGCTATATCTTTCTTCAGGTATGCTGCGCATGCCTGTATGTTTACCTCCAACAGAGGTCTTACTAGAGAACCGAAGATATGCACAAAAGATTCTGCCAGAAACTTCCCTAATAATCTACTAAGCACTGCCAACCTGCCGTTAGCTTTCTTTGTCAGTGCCAGAGTATTGTCGCTTGGACAGAGGTTTGCCGAAAGTAACCCAATGGGACCTTGCAAGATCCTCTTTATGGAGAACAACAATGAAAGGTTGCCCTCCAATCCGGCAGATTCTGCTATTCTCGTGCCGTATATGCATTATTTTCGACTTACTATTGTTGAATGGGAGACTTTTCTACCGACGACTAGTACATTGCATCAAGATCCCGCTGTAGGACAGCGGAGTCTTCGGGAGAACGTAGTGTACGCCACATTGCAGTATTTTCCACATACATGAATAGGGGGATTGGCTAACAGCCGGTAATTCATTCATAACTAGCAGAAACAACAAAGGGCTTAGTATGGATCCTTGAGAACACCGAACGCGGCAAACATCTCGCCGTTGACCCTCACAGAGTACGTACTGCTTAATAATAAGTAGCGTTGCATCCATTTGCATAGCTTAGTGTCGAGACTCTCAGCTGGTAGCTTACTTTGTGAAGCGCAGTGATTTATTCCACCAGAGGCTTTGGCATAGCCTCAGAAAGAAAGATCCACTAGATGGCGCTATTTTACAGTCGTGGTCTAGGAGTCTACTGCCATCAGCAAGTTAGTGGTGTACGAATACCCTTAGCAAAATCCGTGCTAAAGATTTGTTAAGAGTTCGGTGGATTGAAATTGTGCCCTTATGCTATCATCTACTATGCTTCCCATAACCTTGGATGCAGTGCTACTGGGCGGTAGTTTCCTGCAACGGCTCTGTCCCTGCTGAAACGGCTTTTGTCCCCCTGCTTCTGTTGATAAGCGAGATAACATCGTGTTTCCAAGGTTTGGGAAGGGTACCTGCAATGTACGAGTGTCGCAACAGCGCAGAAAATAGGGCGGCTAGTGTATGTGATCACTTTTCTTTCGAATCGCTGCATTGGGTTCCTTACGACTAGGGAACGTACTACCAGCAGCTTTTCGGTGGCTTCTCCCAAACACATGCTAAAAGCAAGTTTCTTTCTGAGCCTCACTGTCTTTCATATATCTGGGTGTTATATGATGCAAAAACTTGACGTGATTTCTTTAGCGGGGACGTTTTTACAAAATTGAGAAGATTCTTTTCAGGTTTCATGTCAAAAGTAATTTTCAGCTTCATATAATCTTGAGTTTCGTCTTGGTAGTATAGGTGTACTCTCTTATCGTTTTCCAGAAATTTTTTCCGGACTTCTATCCAAAGATTTTCAAATGCTTTCTAGATCTAAGTTGTCTAATTTTAGCCGTGTTCCTATATACAACCTCATTGGATTGATCATGATTCAACATTTTAAAGCGTATAAGTCGCTTACCTTCAAAATTATGTCCGGTTTCTATTATCCTCTTCATTCCAATCTTTCCAAATAAATGTTCACATCCTCAACTTGACCCTAGTTCAAATCCATTTGTGCGCTAACTCGTGCGTATCGTTCATTTGTTACACTTTACTTGGTACGGTTTCTTACTAATTTGGAATTTGACCGCAAAACGGATCCGGGCATTTTATTAGACACTCCGTTTTTCCAAAATGTGATTGTGTAAATGTTGAATATCCATCTCCCATGGTGTCTACAACAGTTTCTCAATCTGACTTACCCCGACTATCCTTCTCTCTACATTTATCATTTCGCTAACTGATGTGTTACTTGAGAGAGATCACTCAACGGTTATCAATCAGGTTCCACAATTATTTAACGATGATATGAAAAAACGTGTTGCGCGATTAACTCGAAATGTTTATCCAAATCTATGCGCTGACACTGTGAATTTGTTGTCTAACTCTGTTGATGCTCTTAGTACCATTATTCGTGTACGATTCTGGTTGTCGTTTAGTATTTTGCTGGCTTGAATTATGGTTTAACCATACATTCTATCGACTGTATTTTTAATGACACGAAACTATTTTCTTTTCGATGTATTTCCTACTACATTGATACAGAGGAGGTCTAGCAGTTTTGCGCATTGCCTGGCCGTTTAGAATGGTATGCAACGCCAATTGGTCACTAACTGGCACCATTTTGAGTGCATCGCTTACTTCATCGTTTGGTTTGTTTTCAGCAATCGTACGTCCACGGAAAATTAGGAAACATCTGTACACACAGTTGACAATTCACTCGTTATTGAAAATGTGCGAGCTCATGTCGCGTTCAAATGCTTCTGTAGAACACACGAAGATGCAGGTACAGCACGCATGATTTTTGTAGGAAAAGGTTTAATTGATAATCAACCTGGGCTGTGTGACCCAGTGATGGAGCAAGTTTCCCAAAAACAGACATATAGCTCTCGCCCTTTCCGAACTTGTTTTGGTAAGGTTTAATCATCTCCAATTCGGATCTAAATGCCTGTTATCAACTTAAAAGGCGAAGCATTTCGGGGGAAGTGGATGGTATCTTGGAGTTGCTTTCCTGTTACACAGCATAATAAATCCGGTCTGAACGTATCTTCTTACCAAGCTTAACCAATCTAGTTTTCGCCGGTAGGTTGCTTGTCACGTCCACTAAAACGTCGTTTAGCTCTCTTCTGATATTATCTTTTGAACTGATCACAGAATCGGTGCTTGTAAATGCGGGAATTGCAAGTCACACGGGCTAACATGGTAACCGTTTCACCTGATGGCTCTTTGAAAGAACGGGAGAAATATCTCCATTCAGCTAAAACCCAGGGAACAACAATGTGAACCCTAAATCTCAGGCAAATGTCCAACTTCTCTCCTTCAAATGACTATGCTGAACTTTTGTGATATCTTCCCAGAAGCCATCCATTTCTGCTGAAATCACCAACCCAAACACCCTGGATTGTGCACTCTATAGACAAGCTCATAGGTCGGCGGAAGTGTCCGTAATAAGGGAGCTGGTCCTGGACTGCCCTGCTCAGTTCCGATCGCCGTATTATCTATGGATTCAGCTACGAGGTATTACCTTCCTAAACAAATTGGAAGAGCTCGCCAGGGTCTCCTTCAGTAGTTCGGGAAGGACACATTATTCTTCACGTATTTGCGCGCACAGAGATATGACTCTCAGCGAACATCAGTGGCAACGAGCTAGGCGTCCCAGTGTGCCGTGCCGACCCTGTGTGTCGATGCATGTGAGCTCAGCAATCTGCTTTGATCACGGCCTCTCGTTACTTACCGCCATCAATGAAATTTCAACCTTTGAGAGGTCTGGCTTCGAATAACGCTGCATGGCTAAAGCACATTCCGTACGAGATTATTTAGTGTCCCTTCATGTAGCCCTTCCGTTGACGAGGCCCTTTTGTTATTAGTAGGAAACGTCGTAGGCTTGTAGCGCTTCCCACATCTTATTGGGGGGGGGGATTCATGTCGTATACCCCGTTATTTACGTGCTCGGATAACACATTTTTGGTCCATGTGGCGTGCCTGTTTCTATGACTCATCGGTCATAGCATTACAGCGCATCTGCCATTGTGCTTTGTTTACGCCTGTTTGCACTACGTCTTGTGACCCTTCCTGATTAGACGTCTATTCGTTTACCTGCCTGCGCGTTAGTTTCATTTTGCAGTTCCCAGTGTGGATGCACAGCTGTTCTTGTCTATCCTGTTCTACCGCTGTCCGGTGTGGTTGCCTTCCTACAATATGTACCTCCTGTGTGACCCCGTGCTTTCTCTGTTCCTAATGCAAAAATTGCAACATGTCCATGATAAACTAAACACCATCGTCCCGCTCAGACTATTGGAACCTTCTCTCAACTTCTTTGTCAAGGTTTATACGACGTAAAACCTGAATGCCTCATGTCAGCGCTCCCACGCGACATCTTTTAGGACTGATTCCCTCCCTGTCTGACCCAATTATCACAAATGAAAGTCATCTAACAAACTGAACGGTCATCAACCCACCACTAGGACGCAGTGACCACTCATTACACATTTCCGATCTTGTTTACTACTGCTTCCGAAAATCCGTTAAAAAAAAACAGTCAGACTGACCATCACGGCCTGAGGAATTATTTTTGTTTTCATGAGCCACAGCTGTCGTGCTTTTCCAAAGGTCATTCGTTAAACGGACGGTTTCTCCGTACCATGCAAACCGTATACTTCCTCTTCTCGCTCTCATTTTCCACACAGAATACATCGTCATTTTCGGCCTTTCCAATACGCGAATTACATGCATGTCGGTATCCCTTCGACACGCTCCGCTCTTACAGTGAAAGATCATTTTGTTTTAACGCATAAGTATTTTTTTTTAAGGTTTACCTCTCTCCGCCGGCAAAGAACCTGTCTGTAAATTTCTCCAGCACACGAGACAGAGTTCTTCACTAATTCCAAGCACTGTTTTGTTGTGTTCTTTGAAATATACATGACCTAGTGATTGTAAAGGTAGCCCAGTTGCAAATATTTCCCTGGAGTTCCTATTCTTATCATCAGGATACATGAAATGAAGCCTGATAACTTACATAACTTTAGTCCAACCATAGTGAGGCAAGTACTAATGTGGCTAGTATACTACAACGTGTACTACAACTTATGATTTGTTACCAAGCCGACTGTAATTCTGGCCACCAAATTTAGAGTCACGGCGCTCATTGTCCGCCAGTCATGAACAGGACAGTCAAATAGGTGTCAAGCACGTGGAAAGTCTACCGCACGCTGAGGTGTTAGAATACACAAGAGTGGTTGTTAGGAGGCGCATCTTCTAATTAAGCAACCAGGGCCAATCACGACATATCGATTGTTCGATCTGACTTCGGATGGACTGCTCTGTATTAACTCACTCAGTTAATCAGACTGCAGCCGTGCGATCGAACGCCTGTACGTTATCTGAACTGTTTTCTCGCGTTACTTTCTGATGCCCCCTATAACGTGATTTGTTCTAACGCTCTGACTGCCATATATGATCGTCTTTTTGATTTGCTGTGCGTCTTGGCGATCATATATGGTAATCATTTCGCCCTATAAATTTAGGACCTCTGTGGCCTAGTTCTTGCTCGATTCGTCCTTCCAATAAACGGTGTTGACGCGTCTTTCGTCTTCTTGGTTCTGGGTCAAGCGATTGAACGGGGACAGACACACGTGCATGGATAGACAATTGCTTTGCGGACAATGCCAGACGCCGATGCGATGCTACCATTTCATATTAAAGGAGGCTGAATTATGAGGACGAGATATTATTACGTATACACCTATCCCACAATATGCCCAATCCACATGGAACTAGCCCATTCTTATTCAACAGATTCATTCATCAGAAGTCAAAACGTGGCGAACAAGCTCGTTTTCGGTGTGTCATCTTCAGGCCAAATACAACACAATAAATATGAAATTTGTTGTCAAGTCTGGATTTTGTGGAACCTAATACAGTGTGAATCTAGTATCATTTGGGGATTATGGACATGGTTACTGTGGTACCGTGTCAAGTGTTCCAACGACGGCAGGCCATGGTAACTTCAGTGCGTGAACAAAAGACTTCTGCGCACACAGATTAGGATTCACACTGTATTAGGTTCCACAAAATCCAGACTTGACAACAAATTTCATATTTATTGTGTTGTATTTGGCCTGAAGATGACACACCGAAAACGAGCTTGTTCGCCACGTTTTGACTTCTGATGAAATCTCCGGGTATATTTGAACAGTTGAAACAATCCAAAGACCCAACCTTGCTGAGAAACTTGAATAGTTACTTCAGGTTCAGCATTAAGCATGCGGTGGCGTGCGAACACTCGGACTTTTTGAAGGCGTGCATAAGAACGAGAGTGTTTCCAAAATTCTTCTCACGTACTTTGAGGAGGACTCGCGTGAAGCCGACGACAACGACCCTTATTCGTCATACGCTGAACGAGATCGATACAATTGCCGTTCGTATAGCTGATCTGGAATACAATCGGTTGCACAGTCTTTCTGTGGATGAACGTGTTCAGTTTGATGCCTATTTACAACTTATCACGCGGAAACAGGTGGATAACAGACTCGCGAATTTGAACCGCAGCCTGAACCATAGCCCAGAATCGGCGACCTTCCCGACGAACCCGCATAGGTACGTTCATAATCTTTCTTCACTGCATTTATCTGATAAACTTTTGGAAGTTTTGTCATTGGGTCCAAAATTTTGTTGTCCGAAGCAACGTATTAAACAGCTTGATTTAGAAGTACAGTTCGAAAATATGTTCGGTCAACTGGATGGTCTCACGCCATCATCTCAAACAAATTTGGAACAGTTTAAGACAACGTTGGTCAATGCATGCTATCAATACCTTAGCGCGAAATCCAGTGTACGTGGGATGCTGACAAGAGATCATATGGAGGCCTTGAAGAACCTACAGAAGGACGACAACACCTTGATTACTAGACCTGATAAAGGTGCGGGGATAGTGCTGTTAGATAAACAATCGTACCTGAACAAAATGAACGATATACTGAAGGACGATGCCATATTTCGAAGAATGGAGTCTGAAAAGGACAAGACACTTGCAATTGAGAAGCATATATCTAAACTCTTGAGAAACCTGAAACAAAATGGATGGATTGACGCTTCAGTATTCGAGCGGGTGCGACCAACAGGCTCAGTTATACCAAGACTTTATGGCTTACCTAAAATTCATAAGGATGGCGTGCCCCTACGCCCGATTTTAGACATGATAAACTCACCGTATCATGCACTGGCTCAGTGGCTAACCGAACTTTTGGAACCACTCCGCAACAGACTAGCTCCAAATAGCCTCAAGGATACGTTTCAGTTCATTGAATCTATAGAAAATCAAACTGTTGAAAATGCAAGAATGTTATCATTGGACGTGTGCTCGCTGTTCACGAACGTGCCACTCAGAGAGACAATTGATTTTATGCTTGATTACATCCACTCGAATAATATGCAATTCGGAATGCCGGTTGAACAACTCAAAGACCTGCTGTTAGTTTGCACGCAGGACATCCAGTTTCAGTTTGATGGGAAATCTATCGCCAGAAGGATGGGGTCGCAATGGGCTCGCCGCTAGGCCCTTTGCTGGCTGACATTTTCATGGGCATGATAGAACAAACAAAGCTAACAGGACTAATAGATCAGTGCGTGCTGTATAAACGTTACGTAGATGATATTTTCTGTATCGTCGATAGCAGCATTGATACTGACTGCCTGTTATCACTAGCCAACTCAGCTCACAAGAAACTGAAGTTCACTATGGAAATGGAACAAGATGGAAAACTGGCTTTCCTTGATGTTGCACTATTGAAACGTCCAGATGGATCGATTCAACGAGGCATGCATAGGAAACGGACGTGGAATGGCCAATATACCCATTTCCACAGCTTTGTTCCAATGAAAACAGAAACGGAATTTATAAAATTTGTACTGATGACATGCTAGATAATGAGCTCAAGCTCTTATATGAAACGTTTCGTGCCAATGGATATCCGGACAAATTCCTAGCTCGAAACATGGAACGAAGGGAGCCGCAAGACCGTGAGTTTTCTGCCGGACGGAAAGCCATCTATATGAACTTGCCTTACAAGGGCGAATTATCAAGTGTATCGCTAACCAGAAGGCTTGAAACGACCCTGATGAGAACGTTCCATGCTGCACAACTAAGACTAACGTTCTCATCTAAGCCAGCGGTATCCCTTCACCTCAAAGACGCAGTGCCCAGTAGTGCTACCTCATTTTGTATCTACTCATTCGCTTGTTCCTGTGGAGCAGGTTACATTGGTCGCACAACAAGGCGCTTGTCGGAGAGAATACGTGAACACCATCCGGCTTGGCTGACGACCGGACAACAACGAAAGATTTCCAGCGCAATTTTGGCCCACCTAGTTGACACGGGTCACAGAGGTCAATGTGGATGTCGCATTCAAGCCGATCTACCGTGTCACACGTGTTCACACCAGAGGTGTGAAATGTCGTATCTTGGCTGCTGCGGAGGCGATCGGAATCCGGCTGCGAAACCCTAATCTGTGTGCGCAGAAGTCTTTTGTTCACGCACTGAAGTTACCATGGCCTGCCGTCGTTGGAACACTTGACACGGTACCACAGTAACCATGTCCATAATCCCCAAATGATACTAGATTCACACTGTATTAGGTTCCACAAAATCCAGACTTGACAACAAATTTCATATTTATTGTGTTGTATTTGGCCTGAAGATGACACACCGAAAACGAGCTTGTTCGCCACGTTTTGACTTCTGATGAAATCTCCGGGTATATTTGAACGGATTCATTCATCTTGATACTAAGTAGGTTTACTTCTCACCCCAAACGAAAATTTTGATGAAAACAGATTTAGTTTTTGTGTAGCGCAAGCGAAGTGAAAAAGAGGCCAATAACAATCTTCTGACCTGTTCTTTCCGGAAGCGTTGAGCTTGTGAATATCTTCCGTTATTACACATAAGACAAAAAAGGTTAGATGAGAGGCGTACCTTTGAATCGGGAGACTGTGCTTGTAGCTAGTCAATATCTTCCAAGCTAACCTCAAGAAGCGAAGGTCAAAGCAGATTATGCAGTTGGAAAAGTAATGAGTAAAACCTCAAGGAGTACCTTCCGAAGGGATGTGAGAAGTCTGTACTTGCTTGAAGGTGTTTGTACGTACTAATTGTGCAGACTGCTGACTACACCCTCACTACATAGCTTTACTTTTAATTAGTCTGATGGTATAGTTGCGTTGTTCGGTAGTGCGTGTTGGATCCTCTCTTTTTGTTACGTGCTTGATCGTTTGACCCAGAACCAAGGAGAAGAGACATGGTAACATCGTTTATTGGAAAAAACAATTCAAAATTAGGCCACAGGGGCTCTAATTGTATAGGGCGAAACGATTACCATACATGGCCGATAAGACGCAAAGCAAATCAGACGAGACGATCACATATTGCAATCAGACGTAGAGCGAATCAAACGAGACGGTTATAAATGGCTGTCGGGCTGTTAGAACGAATCATATTACAGTCCAGATAGCGTGCGGACGTTCGATCGCCCGCCTGAAGTCTGATTGACTCAGTGGAATAATACAGATCAATCTATCTGAAGACGGGTCAATCGACCGATGTGGCATGATTCGCCTTGACTGCTTCGTTAGGGGGTGCGTCTCTTAACACCTCCCGTTTGAAATTGTTGATTGTAGGTACGTGTATAAAGAGTAATTTGAGGTGGGATCACAACGGTCCTGGTGTGGCTTGAATATCGAGGTGTTGGCAACGTTTTGTAACTTCTCATGAAACTCAGCGTTCTGCATCTCTGGTTTGTCTCCTAACCGTTGGCGTTGTCCAGTAGTTCTTCCAGCGATAGTTCCCGATTTTCCGAATGAGCCGCTTGCTCCCCAAATGGCCTGATCTAATTGGCCTGCCGTATCCAGGTCTGTCAGCTAACTTGAACTTCATACGGTACTTCCCTTCGACGGCATCGAATTTGCCCGGGCATCCATATCACCTCTATCGTACGATAGTTCCTGATCAGTACTGGTTGATCAACCTCAAAGGAACAAGATTAGGCTCCATTGTTTCTGTTAAGCTGTTGTTCCATCGAGGTATTTCTGTTAGGGGTAAGTGGTTTGGAAGGATGTAGATAATTCGTTGTACGTAGTCTGTGTCCCATCACAGTTTCAGCTGGAGATTCCCCATCCGTAACCTATCGATTAGGGATCGTTCGGTGATTGAGAAGAAAAGCTTCGATGATGGCGGCCGTATGTCCCTTTCCTTTGACTCTCTGAAGAGTTCTTTTGAATGTTTTCACAAACCGTTCAGTCTGGTCATTTGATTGCGGATGGTAAGGCGGTAACCGGTGACAGATTAACGTCATTCCGCTGGCAAAAGTCTATGAATGTACCGGAAGCAAACTGAATTTTGTTGTCCGACACGATTGTCTCCGTTACTCCGAATCGGCTGTACATTTGATCCACCTTCCACACCGTTAAAGTTGCCAACGTTGTTTCCATCAGGCGAACTTCTGGTCATGCGTCGGTAAGAACTAAGAAGTTTTGGTCGTTTGTTGGTCTGGCGAAGCCAATGTGTACGTGAACCCACAACCTCTCAGGCATTTGCCACTATTGCGATTCAGCTTTCCCTGGGAATTTGGTAGCCAGTGCACAAGCAGAACAGCATTTGCAAAGTTTCTTGATTTCGGAACCCATATTCGGCCAGCACACTTAACTGCGTTCTAATGCTTTCATCTGAATGATATCGGTATGGCATGATGGAACTGCTGTAGAACCCGTGCTTTTAGACCAGCTGAGACGTTCACATGTTCACTGAATAAGACGCAGGGATTGACAACACGAAGACAGTCTCTTCGCCTGAAGTAATGCTTCATCTCTGTATCAATACGACCTCCAGGCCATTCTTTGCAAAGATGGTGTTGAAGATTCTGCAGAAGTGAATCTCTTGTCGGCTGCTAGATCACTGACGCAGTTACGGGGAGGTTCCACACTGCTTCTTCTACCACGTACTTCACATCATGATCCACTGAAATAGCTGCAAATACAAAGTTCTCGTTTTCTGTGGTGCGCGAAGCCATAAGTCTGGAGAAAGCCTTCGCCTGCACAATGCCGGTTGTTAATTGGTACATGATGGTAACATCGTAGCCAAGGAGCATAGTTACCCAACGCTGGAGGCGATTTGCCGTATATGTTGGAACGCCTGTCTTTGACACAACGAGACTGAACCTTGACGTGGTGTGACGGCTTGCGCATCTCGATGACCTATTGGGCTAAACTGGACGGTGTGGCCATCCACACCGACAGAGTCACTCATACCAGGCAGGCCAATAGGTAAATACCTGACAAAGCGCAGTCTCCTGGTCCTCCAGGTTGGGGGTCGGGAAGAATGTTAGCTTCTTTTTCCGAAAAATGTACCAGTTCTGGTACACTGCCACCCAACCGCTGCCTTACGGTGGAGGCTTTTGAGCTTGATCGTATCCCACACACAACCATGAATATTCACAACAACAATAAATCCATACTGCATCGGCCGTCTCGCAGTATAAACCGGGTCGCCCTATCTGCTGCATACAGCAGGGTGGATAGGCGAAAACATGCTACTGCTGACCCCTTCCCCCACTGTCCTATCAAATTTAGCTCTCAAACCCCGCCCAACCCCATTTTTAGTGATTACTCTGGAGGTCCCGTAATAGATATACCTAATCATAAGAACACAGTGTCGGTAAGTTTGACCTCTTACCATTCAACTTTATGCCTCTCTCGTCCCTTGCTTAGACCTAGAATGCGAATTAATATAGGTGCTTTCAACGTTCGCACTCTAAAACAGATAGGTCAACAGGCCGCTCTCGCACGAACGTTAGACTCGTTGCATGTCGATGTCTGCTGCATTTCGGAGACTAGAATCCAGGACAGTAGTCAACGTATGGAACTAACAGCACCCGCACTGTCTACCCGATACTGGTTATACACTTCGGGTGACTCCACAGCCGCCGTTACAGGTCAGGCTGGAGTAGGTATAGTCCTCAGCACGACGGCCGCAGCCGCATTGGTAGATTGGATTCCTGTTAACAGTAGACTTTGTGCCGTCCGCTTGAGCAGGTTCAACCAAGGCCAGCTGTTGACGCAAAACTTTCAGAAATCTTTTCATTATCTTCTTATGCTCCATCTAACTGCAACGACGTTGGTGTCAAGGTCGCCTTCTACTCGAATCTGCCCGCTTACCTTCGGTCGACACATGGTTCTGATATAGCTATTTTGGTCAGAGGTATGAATGCCCAGGATGTTATATTTGGCGCTCCCCCTTCCAAATCAGGCCTGGTCTCAGATAGACCACATAGCCGTTAGTTATAGGTGGCGGGGTTCCATTCAAGACTGTCGTTCTTATTGGAGCACATGCTTGGATTCAGATCATGCGTTGGTACGTTGCCTGCTGGCCTTTGAGAAACTGGCTATACCGTCGGTAAAGCATGAGTACCAAACCAGCCTAGAAAGCAAGTATGGCAGTTCCCACCCCAAAGATGATAATAGCTACTGAACACAATTATCGCCGGTTATTCGTGAGGCAAGTACTGTGGCATGCGGCACGCTGGTTCGTAGGCTGAACAAATATCAAATCTCGAGAAAATCCCTGGAGTCGGTAGATTCCAGACGAAACATGTCTCATGGCAGTTCATATAACAATTTTAGGGGGATATACGTAGGCAGCTGAAGCACAACCTAATCGTTGATTGTGGGGCATGACTACTGGAGAAAGTCAATTAAATGGAAGCCGATTTTGCTCCAGGGAACACCGGCAACTCTTCAAGCTTATCCGTGCTACTGGTCCCAGGCGACCGTCTGTCAGTGAAGCTATCAGCGAGGCAGATGGCACACTCATCATAATAAGTCCAGAAGATTAAGGTGCTGTGAAGTCAATTTAGCTGACCTCTTGCTTCTACTGTGTTGCCGCCACAAACTTGTGATGTAGCACCCTGGTCGGTAGATTTGGAACCACCCACTGAGACTGAGGTTCGCAATTGCCTTTCGGCTCTCAATCGTAATAGGGCTGCTGGCCCAGATGATCTCGTGCCGGCACTTTTCAAAGAAGGTGGAGAGGCGTTAGTAGAGGCATTGACTCAGTTGTTTCAACTTGTGTGGACGACGGAGACCATCCCTCCGTGCTGGGGTCACTCGATAATAGTTTCCATATTTAACAAAGGTGTCATGGACTTGTGAAAACCATATGGTTCTTCGCTTGACCCCAGTGATTACTAGGGTTCTGTTGTCCATTATACTTCGTCGACTCACTGCAGTTCGGGAGGTAAACATTAGGGAAGAACAGGCAGGGTTTCGCCCTGGGCGGGGTTGTATAGATCACATTTTTACCCTTCGTCAAATTCTGGAGCAGCGTCATGTGTACCACTGTGTTG